>PVLD010008575.1:6920-83117 GCA_004027595.1 Dinomys branickii
ACAGGCCTCCGTAACTCAAACCCCAAGTAATCTGCCCACCCCCCTGGAGCGCCACTCCCTGCCCTCCCTGTGCACACCCCGTGGGGATGCTGACTTGGGTCCGCGGGCCCAGGTCCCCCGGCCCCCCCCCCCCCCCCCCCCCCCCCGCTCTCCTCTGAGTGCCTCAGGCTCTGTCCCTATCGCTGAGAGTCTCAGAGGTTCTTGGTCCCAACCCAGTTTCCCTGGATTGAAGTTCTTCAATGCACAGGGGCCACAAGGGTTCCCCCAGGCCTCCAGGCAGTCCCCAGTATTGAAAGCTGGGTTAAATGCCCTAGATTATTGTAGGTTGATCAGGCCCGCAATCTCCCAAGTGAGTGGACAGACCAAGGCACAAATAAAAAATGAGACAATGGAATATGATTTCAGGGCTTCCAAGAGGGACTAATTCTTTTTTAGCTTCTATGTTCTCCGAATTAGCCAAAGACTTTTCTGGGTTGCCCGTTTTTATTAGGTTTTCAAATAAGGGAGGGGGAATACTGAAGAAAATGTAGGAATCTGGGCAGGACTCGGGAATCCTTTCAAGGACTTCTCCAATTACTATTATGTTAATGTAAGAGAGGTATGTTATCTCCAGGAAGGCCTTCACAGCAGGGCTGAGATGCCCACAGACCTAGTTTCCTGAAGTTAATAGGGGTAGGAGCCAGGCTTCCTCAGCTGCAGTCACCTTGTCCTTGAGGCATCACAGCATCACAGGCCAATACAGGCCTCAGCAGTGACCAGTGACCCATAGAGGTTCATTTACTATGAATCAGCTGTCCATCTGCAGACAAGGTGCCTAAATCCTCGGACAACTCACAAGTAAATGTGAAAAGCCAATTGGTTAATATTAAATCCTGTTCAGAGCTGCTTTGTAGTGGTCCCCAACACCCTAGCCTTCTGAAATCAATTCCCAGTCCTGTGCTGACCCCAGGTGACTTCCTCCTCCCTCTTGCATGTCAAGGCTGCCCCTGCCCATGAGCACCCTCTACCACTCTGCAGGACCTAGGTGCTGAGGCTACAGGCAACACTCCAGGACATGTGGCTGCCACAACAGAATCTGGAGCCAGGGCACCCACCTGGTCAGTTTCTGGCTGTGGCCACTTCCTGGCTGCAGATGCCGGCCCCATCCCCACCTCCACCCCCAACCCCCAATATCCTCCTGTCTACTCGTGGTGACCTTTTCTCCACCTTGAGTACAGGGACTCCCCATTCTTCTTGTAAAGACCACAGTGCTAACAGATTGCCCCTCATTCAACAATCTCCTAGAAACCTCATCTCTAAACAAGGCCACACTCAGGCTTATGTATGGTCACCATTGTGAAGACCAAGGTCAGGCACCCTCCTCGGTCTCTCTGAGTACCTGCTCACTACCCACTGGAGTAAGGTGTGTCCCTTTCTCTTCCCTCACTCTCCCACACAATCCTTCTGTCAGAATAGAACCCAAGCAACAACAGAGACCACCAGGACAGGCAAGACTAAAGCAAACAGCAATACCTTTATTTCAGGCTGGGTGCAACCTGGCCAAGGGTCCTGTTCAAGAAAGCCATTGGCCCTGAACAAAGGACTATTTTAGGTATGGGGGGGTATTCCACTGAGGAAGGTGGAAAATTTAAGTTTCTCAGTGATTGGTGGGTCTGGTGCATCTGGGTAGAGAAGTGCAGGAAGACATTGGCATGTTGCTAACTTACAGTGTGGAGTTCTATAGACTCACGAGGTGTCTGGTAAGCCTGAGAACAAGGCCTGGGAGCCATCTTGATAAACAGATGAACTTCAGTCTCTACAGCTGAATAAGGAAGGGGGCTTTCTGTTCGAACAGACTGGTTGTCTCTTGGAGTTTTTCTCTTCAAGTTGGCCGGGGTACAGTGTGAGGGACCTAATACCTTCAGCCCCCAAAACCAGGTGTATCGTAAAAACAAAGACTCCCTTGCTGTAGCATTTCCACGAATAAACTTGATTTTTTAAAAGCTGTGAGGGTCATCATAGAGGGACCCAGTCCCTTAACCCGTTATTTATTAAAAACTTGATTTGTGTTTTCTGGTCTGGAAGTTCTGTCTTGTTTCTTTCAGACTTGCCTTATTTCCACTTCATTGCCCGGTATCCGGTGTCCTGAAAATTACCTTCTCAAATATTGTGTTTGTTTGTTTCCAATGGGAGGGAAAATCTAGCCTCTCCCACAATCCTCTGTGACCAGGAAGCAGAAGTTACACCAGCACCACCTCATACCCATCGCAGAGGCTGTCTTCTTACTGTCTAGCACCGTGAGAACTGAGGGGTGCATTCCTGGCCCAATGCAGGTCTGAGGACATCAACCCCTGGGAGAAGGCAATAGATGTGCCAGGCCCCAGATCTGTGAACATGGGCATGGACCAGATGAGACCACCTCTATGGAGTATTCAGAATGAGGAGAGACAGAAGCAAATGCATTTACAGAAATCAGACTGCAAAGTGTGATTCATGAGATACAAAGCTCTGGGCGTTCTATGGAAGAAGTATTGACTCTGATATGCAGCATAAGGGAGATGCGTCATTTGCACTGGGATTGGCTGAATGCATGGGCTGTAATGCAGAAGAAGGGGAGATGCCAGAAGTACTTCATTCATATTCTGGACCAGACACAATGGGACCCTCACCACAAGCCAGAGAATGCTGTACATTTCCAGCCCCGAGGACTGAGCTTGGTCCCAGCAGGCCGACAACACCACCATGGCTCAGAGATGTCAGAGAAGCACGCTGGGAAAGCTTCCTTCCTGCTCCTTCCTGCTGCTCAGGGATAATCAAACCCAAACCCAGAACGTCTGGCTCCTTGATGATTGCCTCAAGCCACATGAATCAACCCAGTGGGAGCTGGGGAAAGCCAGGACTTTCTGATATAGGAGATGACAAAGTTTTCTAGTATTTGGCTAAGTTCTGGTTGGAGTTTGGGTGCTGTCACCTCGCATTCCCTAACTCATCCATCCACCTACTTAAAACCTGCTTCCTTCTGCAGAGGGACACTTCCTCATCCCACCTCCTGCTTCTGCTTCCTGCTCTCCGTCCGAGTGTAGGCTGAACTCAGATGACAACTCAGTGATCACTCTGCCCACCCAGGCACAGGGGCCAAGAGAAGAGTGGCGTGGAAATGCAGAAAGCAAGGTACGGAGAGTTGCTCCTGTCCTGAGCCTTGACAGGAAGGGCCTGCTGAGCTCCTGAGAGGCAGAGGAAGGGACTGTAGGTCAGCCCTAGGCAATTCTACAAACACTTCCAGATTCTGGAAGTGCTGCAGCCCTGCTAATTCCCACAGGAGCCGCAAACATGTCTGGAACAATCTAAGTGTCTGGCAGGAAGCCCACTGTAACAAGGCAAAGGATCTGAGGGCCTGCATCAAAGCAGTGCCTGGGGCCAGCCAGGCAAAAACCGGAAAAGGCAAAGGCTGTCACTATGGCCACCCATTCCCACGCCCTTTCCTCATCCGCTTCCGGCCCCTTCCTGTGGCTCCTCCCACTCCTTCTCCAGCTTCACTGACAGGCGGTGTTCTGCTCACCAGCCCACGCTGCCAAGCCACCTCTATGGGACACTGTGTTCTAACTGAAAGCTCCTAGATGCCCAGAGGAGCCATCCTCTGCCGGAACTCTGCCTGTGGCCTGGCAGTGGGGCACATCTGGTCTCACACTCAGAGCTTTATCCCCCCCTGCCCCACAAGGTCCTGAGGCCCCCAGCCATGATACCCAGGTGCCTCTGCTGGGTGAAGGGGCTGTGCAGGCTCATGTGGCACCACCTCCATAGCCACTATCCCTGCTGGCCTGCACAGGCTTGTACCGTCCTCCCCTTGAGGCTGTTACCCAGCCCTCCTGACCTTCCCACCCACCCGTCCCCCAGCACCAAATGCCATCCTCTCCCACCTGAGTCCCAGTGACTTGGAACTCAAGGGTGGTCAGGATGCCAAGGCTCAGCACGGCCCTGAAAGGGGCAGGTGGTCATAGAGTGGATGGGTGTGGGTACCAGCAGATCAGCACCTGTAGGGGCCTGGCTGTCTTGCTCTGGGGTGAGCCCTTGGCATCGGGCCCTCGCTAGGCCGTGGCAGGGCCATCCTTAGGCAACTGTCATCATGGTTAACTGGTCTAAGACTGATGGGGTCTCCGTGGGAAGTTGCTATGCCTGGCTTTGTGGGGAATGTCACAGTATTTGAGGGCCAGGGCCAGACCCCAGTCCTGGCCCTTCTTGGAGTGTCAGGAAGGCGGATGGTGGGCAGGAAGTGGTGGACACATCCAGGAGAACAGCTTTCCAGGGCAGCGGGGCTTCTCTCTCTCCAAGTCTTAGTTAACAGAGTCCTGGGCTCTGGGGACTTACAGTTTCTCTGAGGATGCTGCCCATGACCTCAGGCCAACAGCCATCCATCTGTGTTTCTCAGGGGCTAGGCCTGTGGCCCCCTCAGAGCCTGTGCCCCAAGAAGAAAGCTCCCTGTGGCCTGTACTGCACTGCCGGTCAAGGCCAGCAGCCCCAGGAGGCTAATTATGCCCACCTTAAAGTTATGACATCTCGACCTCTCTCTAAGGACAGCTAAGCACAGCGAGAGGGACATCCGGCACCAGAGAGTCCTAGACACACTGCACAGCTGCTCACACACACACACAGGACCTGAGTCACACAGCACTTCTGCAACATTCATTGCCAGCCTTTAGACATGAAACACCAAGGCCTGACATTCCCTTCTTTCGGGAATGTGCACTGGGGCCAGGAGTGGCTACAGTACAGGACTGTACCCCTCCACCCCAGTTGGCCTGCAGTCCGTCCTCTGCTTGGCTCTGCGGAACACTTGAATTTGTGATCCTGGATACAGGACACCAACCACACCTTTGCAGGTTGGGCTCCAATCTCTGACGGGTGCAACTGACCCAGGAGAAGGAAACCGCCAACCTGCTTGCTGTCAGAAAACAAACCTGAGCTCCCTAACCCTGAGGAATGAATTCTAGGAACAATGGAGGTTAAGAGCAGGGAGAATTTACTGAGACGGACAGAGAGATGGGCGGGCCCCCAACCCCACTTCTCAGGGGGGTTTATTGAGCAAAGCCATGAGGTGAGGAAGGTTCAAGGTGGGACAGAACTATAATCACTAGTAAGATTACAAGGATGGCCACTTAGGTAATACTGATCCAATGGGAAGTCATGGGATGGGTGTGAGGAGGACAAGACTATGGTCAACCAGTAAGATTACAAGTACAGTCGCTCCAGCAATATTGATTAAATGGGGCTCAGACTGGGAAGCAAGCGAAGGCCAGGGCTTTCCTGGGAGGGGTGGGTAAGGAGGTTGGTCCCCACCCAAGGTGACGGATGCCTGTTTAGAAAATCAGCCCAGTGGGTGAGCAGCTCCTCTCCTCCGGAAGCCTGGCCCTCAGTGAATGCGCCTCCAGCCACGGTTGTCTTCTGCGATGACCTTCCGAGGGCCAGCCCGGCCTGATGCCTACAATATTCTGAATAACTTAGCCTCTGTAGGAATCCAGGCTCCAGATGTGCTCCCGGGCTGAGCTGGGCTGAGCTGCGTTAACGCGACTTTTGCTGTCGGTGTGTGTTTGCCCAAGCAGTTGCGCCATCTGCATTCTTTTTACTTCCCTCCCCTCTGTCCCCTGCTCGTCCCAAAAGTCCACCTCCCCGCTTCCTGCCGTCTCGCTTTCATTTTGCTCATGAATTAGCTGTACTTCGGGTTTTTCCTCGGGGAGCCCCGCGGGGCCGCTCCGAGGAGTTGGGGATGGGCGCCGCCCCCGCCCCGGCCCAGGCATCTGTTGCTGACAACGGACTTCGGGTCCAGGCCCAGCCCGGCCCGCCCCTGCCACCGGCCGGCGGGGGCGGCGACACCGCCGGCGACGTGGCCCGGGCCGGGCCAATGGGCGCACGGGGCGTGGGGCGCAGAGCGGCCGCGGCCTCCGACCATGGCGCGCGCGGGGCTCGGGCTGGGGCTCCGGCTGGGGCTGGCGCTGGCGCTGGCGCTGGCGCCGTCGCCGTCCCGGGCCAAGCCCACGGTGCGCAAGGAGCGCGTGCTGCGCCCCGACTCCGAGCTGGGCGCGCGGCCGCCCGAGGACAACGGCAGCTTCCAGTACGACCACGAGGCCTTCCTGGGCCGCGAGGAGGCGCGCGGCTTCGACCAGCTCAGCCCGGAGGAGAGCAGGGCCCGGCTGGGGTGAGGGGCGCAGGGCACCGCGGGCCAGGCTGGGGCGGGGGTGGGGTGGGTCCCTGGGGTGCGGACCCGAAGTGGGGACGCGGGTGGGGCTGCAGCGTGGGGCAGGGACGGGGCGGGGTCCACAGTGCCCTGGAGTGACACGAGTTCCTGCCGGCCTGCGACTTCTCTCGCATCCCCAAGACTCAGAATTTGGGACACTTTTGCGGGGTTTCAGGGACAGAAACACGAGGAGAGAAAGGCAGACCAAGGAGGGGTGTCCTGCGCCCAGCGGGCGGGGATGGGAAGTCTCAGCAGAAGGGAAGGCTGGGCTGGTAGCGCGGTGCACCCACCGGAAGCCCTCTGGGTTCTGTCCCCAGTAGATGCCCAGGACATAGTGCGGTGGTGGATGAGGAGTTGTGGGTTCTGGAGCCAAACCTGGGCAGCAGCATTTGGTGCTGAGGTGACGGGGCACCCGGGCTGCCCTACAGCAGGACCTGTGCTCGCTGCTGGCACCACCCAGGCTTCCCGAGCCCAGCCCAGGGCAGAGGGTCTTCCTGTCTCTTCCTGTCCTGCTGCAGTAAAAAAGGACACTGCCTCCCACTCTCCAGACACTGAAGGCGGCCCTGCTCCGGGAGTAGGAGGTGAATGACACCCTGAGAGGGCACCGCCCACCTGCTGTGCTAAAAGACTGGGCTTCAGAGTGCCCTCACACAGGCACCCTTTGTTGGGCCGAGCTCTTTCTCCTCTCTTTGGGACTCAACAACAGGGCCATTGATAACCCATCTGCCAACCTGGGAGCCTGATTTACCTCTGCCAGGCCACGCCCAGTGTCATGGGAGCAGGGCCTCTGGCTTTGGTCCTGGGGCTTCCTCAGATGCCATTATCATGACAATAGGGTGCCATCAGCAGTTGCTGACCGCTGGCTGGGCTTGGTCTCTGAGTGCAGTCCTGAAGTCCCTTCCCTGTTCCCCGGAACTGCCGGTGCGCTGGCACCACTCGGACCCTGCCCTTGAGCCTGGGAACTTTGGAAGAGGTGGGGGCAGGAGGCCTGCTGTGAGGGTGGCTTGCGGACAGCACAGCCAGCACAACCAGAAGGAGCCCCGAGGTCTCAGGTCAGGGAGAGGTGTCCCCAGGCCTGAGCTTGAGTACCTCGCAGAGCACGCCAGCTTTCTGAAGATGGAATAGCCGCGCACAGACCATTGGAACTCTGTTTGGGTGGGCAGTGTAGGGTCCGGAGGGGCAGAGAGAAAGACATAAGGGGAGAGGGGAGACCAAGGCAGAGCAGGGAACCCAAAGAGATGGAGACTGGGTTCCATCTTGTATGTGGGCCCCAGAACTTGTTAGGAAAGTCAGACTGGCACTGCAGAGGCTGAGGCAGGAGGATCACTGCAAGTACCAGGTCAGCTTGGGCTACATAGTGATGCAAGACCAGGTTGAACTAAATAGTGAAATCCTGTCTCCAGAAACCAAAATAAAAATGACAACAATAATAATAATGCAGTAGTTGGATTATGTCAGAGAAGACATGGGCTTCATCTTTCAGGCAGGTCACTAGGATCCACTGGTGCTGTCTGACCCCTGAGCACTGTGAGAGGCTGTGATCCATTAGCAATGTCTGCCATGGGAGCCTGTGGGATGTGGGGCAGAGTGCAGTCAAGGACTGGATAAACTTCCAGGTCCCCTCCAGCAGTCACGGCCTGGGTTCTGCTTTGCACCTTGTGTGTTTTGGGTATGTGACTGTTCCATCGTGTGCTGGACCACTATCCCACGGCCTTGATAATGTCCTTTGGGGTTTCTCGTCCCTCACAGGAAGATTGTTGACCGAATTGACAGTGACCAGGATGGCTTCATCACCACCGAGGAGTTGAAAGTCTGGATCAAACGGGTGCAGAAAAGATACATCTACGATAATGTCGCCAAGGTCTGGAAGGACTATGACAGAGACAAGGATGGCAAGATCTCCTGGGAGGAGTACAAACAAGCCACCTACGGCTACTTCCTGGGTAAGGGTGCTGCAGGCAGTTGCTCTCGGGCTCCTCGTCGCCCTGGGAGAGGTCACCACCCTCACAGAGTGTGTGCCTAGTGCACGCGCGTGCGCACGCACGCACACACACACACACACACACACACACACACACACACACCACTCCCCCCCACTCCCCCACCCCCGGTGAATAAGGAAGTTAGGGAGTTGCTCCTCAGACTGAAGCATCTGGGGGGAAGGAGCCAGGGGCTCGTAAGTGCCTTAGGCCACAGCCCCACTTGAGCATGTGCTCAGAGGTGCACCCGGGGAAGAGCAAGGAAGAGGTCCATCTGTCCCTCCGCTGCAACACTTGTGTGGCAAGGACGGAGTCCCAGCGCAGTCACAGAGGACTTCCTGGTGGAGAGTGGCTTGGGAGCTGGGCCTCGATGTCCTGTTTGTATCACAGAGAGCTGTTGGGGGGGCTGGGGCAGCATTGCCCTGAGAGATGGGCAGGTTGGGATGGGGTGGCAGACTGGGCATGAGGGCAGAGGCCGGGGCAACAGCCTGGGACATGAGCCTGCTGGGTGCTTGGGAGAGAGGGCACAGGCCTGAGGAGGACAGGGGACACCGGGCAGATCTGTGGTTGAGAGGCAACCTGTGGGAGCCGGGGAGCCCGTGTGTGTTCAGGAGCAGAGAGTGGTAAAATGAAAGCTGAGACCTGCACGCACACACTCAAGCACATGGGCGTGCACACAAGCACAATGGCATCTGTGGGGTCTGAATCTGAGTCCTTTAACCACTTGCAGTCTGCATCCCCACGAGCCACTGCAGCCTGATGGGGTGACTTGTGGGGACAGAGACGTGCAAGCCCTGCAATCACTGTCCTAAAGGGCTAAGTGCACAGGTCAAGGCTTTTCATCCAACTGCCCCATTGGGCCTGGAATGAGTGAGCTGGGGGTGCTCAGCTGTAGGCTAAGCCTTTCCACACCCCCTTGCCGCAGGGAACCCCGAAGAGCTCCAGGACAGCCCCGACCACCTCACCTTCAAGAAGATGCTGCCCCGGGACGAGAGGAGGTTCAAGGCCGCAGACCTGGATGGGGACCTGACAGCCACCAGGGAGGAGTTCACTGCCTTCCTGCACCCCGAGGAGTTTGAGCACATGAAAGAAATTGTGGTCTTGGTGAGGACCGTGGCAAACCCGGCTGGGAGGAGATGGAGAGAACACTGCCCCCGGCCTGGCTTGTGTTTTGGCCACGAGGGAATCGGGTTGTTGATGCCACCTTGCCAGGAAGTTGGAGCTGAGTAAGCACCGTACCCGCAGCCCCAGTTGTGCCCACCCCTTGCCACCAGAGCTGCTTTCTGTGCACAGCCGCTGTGGATGTCGGGCACGGGGGCCTCAGGGCAGCTGCCCTCTGAACTCTGTCTGGTACCAGGCAGCCTCCATCGTGGGCTGGGCTGCTTTGTGACTCAGGGTCACCCTAGTGACAGCCAGGTGGCCGATAAAGGACATGGAGAGGCCAGGAAGAGACACGGCCCTCCACGAGGAGGCTGCAGACCCAGTCCCACACATGTGCCAGGGTGCGGATGGTGCCGCAAGCACCCAGCAGCCTGCCTGCCGTTTAGCTGTGCAGGAGCTGGAAACAGCTGACATGAGAGGCCATCAATATGGAAACTTAAGTACAGCTCATGGCTGGAAAGGGAGCCCCGTGCACGTGGGTCCTGGGAGCACTCTGAGGGGCAGCTCTGGCTGTGGGACCCCATTGTCTTCATTTTCTGCCATGGTTTAACAAAAGCTGTAGCCTGTGTTTTGGGCGGATGGCCTGAGCCTGGTCCAGCTGCTTCTTTGCAGGCCACAGCTGGTGAAGCTTTCACTCAGGGGCGGCTCAGCTGAGTTACTTAGCCCGTGGCGGTTGGGGCGAGGCTGCTCCCTATCCCCCGCTTCTGCTGGGACCATCACGCCCCTAAGGCGCTGGCTCCAGGATGCTCTCTGCCCCACCCCAGCTGTGTTGAGTGGGCCAAGGGCCTTCGAGAGCAGCATCTGCTCTTGATCCACTGTGTTTTGCACCCAAGATGCCTGTGTGTTTTGGGCAGAAAAAGAAATTGAGATGCTAAAGTCCTGGGTACAATATATTCCGAAGCAGCAGTTACACTTTTGTTTCTTAACAATTCCATATCTCTCTCATACGAACTCAGCGGTCCTGGCCCAGACAGCCCTGAACTCTCTTTATGTGATCCCCTAATCCAGTGGTTCTCACACCGGGTTCCTGGAGGCCCTCCGGGCCCCCTGGGTATCTAGCAGGGTAGTGGGGATGCATCGGCAGCTTCCTAACGGAACCCCAGGCCTCTGGGTTAACGGCACTGGAAAGGAGAGGCGGGGAGGAAAGAGACTGCTTTTTTAGAGGTGAACGAGGGTAGGAGCGGAAGTCACAGGCGCCCTGCCACAGGCAGCTGGACCCAGGGGTGGCGGGAGTCTCGGGTCTCATTTGAGCACAGGGCCATCTTGTTTCCTCTTTTCCTTCTGCTTCCCAGGAAACCCTGGAGGACATCGACAAGAACGGGGACGGCTTTGTGGACCAGGATGAGTACATTGGTGAGTGCCAGCCACTCGGCTGTCCTGGACGGTGTCCCTGCACCCAGGGCTGCGCTGTCCCTTCTCAAGAGGACAGTGGGGCTATTTTGCTGTGCCACACATTGGACACACCTTCAGTGGTGACCAGCAGCGCTTCCACTGGCCACGCAGGTTCTGCTCTGCTCTGGGGACTGAGCCCTGGCCTCATCTCTCGCAGTAACTAAAGTGGCTGAGGTGACCCTGGCTTCGGAGTGACCACCTGCCAATGGCCAGCAGCCAGCAGTCACACAGCAGCACAGCTCTCCCTGGCTCCGTGCAACGGGGAGCAAGCAGAGCATCTGCACACATGGTGACAGGGGTCACTGACTGACAGAAGAGGCTGACTGCATGTGCTGTTGGGCCCTCCAGGACTGTGTGGCTGTGGCCACTCCAGGGGCTTTGCCTGAAAGACTGTTCTTTTTCTGGGAGGAGGGAAGAGGGTCATTGTGCTTACAGATTGCAGTCTGAGCCACCTGTGGTCAGAGGCCAGCATGTGACCATCTGGAGAATGAGCTCTGGCCACCTCAGGGTGGGCGGCAGCCTCCTCTGTGGGCAGGGAGAGCAGGAAGCCAGAGCTGGAGGGCACTGCAGGAAGGACCCTGGCATGTGCAGCTGCAGCCCTTGGCCCTGGAGAACAGGGCATCGCTCTGAGCCGCAGTCTCCTGGCCTGTAAGATGGGAACGAATAATATCTAGGACAGGACTGAGTGGAGTTCAAACTAATGAGTATGCGGGTACGCGGGATGCTGTCTTCCTAAACAGTGTGCAGGGAGGAGCAGGCCACCTGATGGCCAGCAGTGTCCTGCTCTTCCCTGCCTCTCCTGCCACCTGGTGTTGTCCCCATGTTCAGACTTTGTTGCACTGTTTTCTGCATTGAAGCTTTCTTACAAAGAGCTTTCCCCAGTTGAAACTTTACTACAAAGTGCATTTTCTCACTGAAACCTTCTTAGCCACCCGGCCTCTCCCACTGAGCTGCCTCCTCGGCTCTTTCCCATCCCTGTACCACTCGAGGGCTGAGGCTCTGCCTCAGCACCCTCATCTGTATGATGGGATAATGGCAGTGCCTGTCTCAAAAGGCTGTTAGGGAACCATGTGGGAAGAGGAATGTGAAGGACTGTATCTTATGCGCACCATAGAAGGCTCCCGTGGTGGTGATTATTACCAGTTTTCACCTGACACTGCCAGTCGGGTCGGAGAGGCTTCCACAGAAATAGCCCACGATCTTCATAGGTGACCGCGATTTATCAGTTATTACCTGCATTTTGGACAAATTTAAGGCTCTGTCACAGAACTAAGTAACTTAATCCCAGTCACCACACCGTCAAGAGCAAGGATCTGCTGCTTTTTTCCCTTTTTCTCTTAGTCCATATTTGCAGGACATAATCACATTCATCTTAGAGAGGTGGCACATGTATCTTGTTTGGTTTTTTGTTTTGTTTTTTGAGAGGGTCTCAACATGTAGCAGGCTGGTCTTCAACTCACTTAAGTAGCCAAGGATAGCCTCGAACTCACAGCAATACTCCTGCCTCAGCCTCCCAAATGCTGGGATTACAGGCATGCACTACCACACCTGGGTTGGCACATGTGTATAACACGTCTTAATTCTTTTTATTTTTCTTTTTATGTCCTTTCCCCTTCCCTACCTCCTCCTCCCTCCATCTCTTCATCTCCTCCCCTTTTGCAAAAGATCCATCTGTTTCCAATTGTCTACCTTTTATTTTGTTTTTAAAATTATTTATACTTTGGGCTTCTCGGGTGAGAGAAGCCGTGCGATACTTCAGCTTGTGTGTCTGACTCGTGTCAGTTGGCACTGTGGCCTCAGGGTGCATCCACTTTCCTACAAGTGATTCAGACTCATCCCTCTTCGTGACGGAGCAGTGCTCCACTGAGTGTGCATGTGTGTGTGTGTGCGTGTTTGTGTGTATGTCCCGCTCAGCCTGCCTCAGCCCCAAGGCCTTCACGGCAGATGCATGGATGCTACTGTCCCCAGAACCTCCGGATTGGTTATCCCCTTTCCAGAAACACGGGCTCTCCCTCTCTTTGCTGTCGCCTTCCGGTCGACCTCTGTAACCAGAGTGCCTTTCCCTTGCAGCTGACATGTTCTCCCATGAGGATGGAGGCCCTGAGCCAGACTGGGTCTTGTCGGAACGGGAGCAGTTTGGTGACTTCCGGGACCTGAACAAGGATGGGAAGCTGGACAGGGACGAGATCCGCCACTGGATCCTCCCCCAGGATTACGACCATGCACAGGCCGAGGCCCGGCACCTGGTGTATGAGTCTGACAAGAACAAGGTATCCCGGGCTCCGCAGTGTAAGCGTAGGGTTGGGGTTGGCGGCTTCCTTGGTGACCACAGGGCCAGAGCCAAGTCCCCGCTGCACAGTGAAGACCACAGCCTGAGCCAAGCCCAGGAGCCCCCTCAGGGCCACAGACACTGCTGGGCAGCAGGTTGGCAGGGCATGGGTTTAAGAACCCTGCATGTCCACCATCACGGGTTGCAGGTGTCCCCTCGACTTTGAGCCATGCAGACCTCGCCCATCCCTGGCCACCTCACACAGGCTCTGTTCATAAAACGCGAACCAGCAGGGCTACGGTGGAGCTCTGGAGAGAGTGCTTGCCCAGCGTGACCTGGTTCAGCCCCCAGCCCCCAGAAAAAGAAAGAGAAGGGAAAAACCTCAATAAAACATGCCTGAGGAACGTGTCCTGCCCCATCCCACTTGGGTCATAGCCCAACTCCCCAGGTCAGCAGATGGGCAGCTGGTGCAGCGGCCACGGGGAGACTTCCAAGGGCCCGTTGCAGGTGTCTGCACTGCTGGAGGTCACAAGGGGATTGTAGCTTCTGGGTTGCCAAGCCCCGCAAGCTGCTTACCCAGGGTGGGGCTCCGAGCACAGCCTGGCAGGCAGAGGAGAGTGGGACTGCTGAGTCTCAGGAGATTGTATCAGGAATTATGGCTAAGGGTGAGGTTTGGGTGCCCCTGACTGTCTCTTCCCTCTCCCGAAGGATGAGAAGCTCACCAAGGAGGAAATCCTGGACAACTGGAACATGTTCGTGGGGAGCCAGGCCACCAACTATGGCGAGGACCTCACCAAGAGCCACGACGAGCTCTGAGGCTCGAGCTCTGAGGGCAGCCACAGCCTCTCCCATCGCGAGCGGCTGCTGCTGTGATCTGGCTTACAGCAGCAGTGTCCCCAGCAGAGCAAGTTGATGCTGCAGATCGAGGTACAAGATGCTTCTTACTCAGTACTTACTGGAAAATGGGCAGCGCTGCTTTTTCAGTAAGACTCAAAACCCTAAAATCCTGGCAGATGGCCACTGGTTATGGGGATCCCTGGCTGCAGCGTGAGTTTTTCAGGTTGTTTTTTCCTACTAAGTTTAAATGTGAGGGGAAGAGAACTTGGAGAAGCCCAGTAACCCAGGAGCTGGATGGCTATGCACAGCAGTTAGAGTATGCTGTGGCTGGGATCACTCAGGCTTTTTCTGTTTGCTGTTGCTAAGCAGTGGACCAGGGAAATTCTGAGACCTGAAGTAGCAGCATCCTAGGCACGCTCACTTTGGAGCAAGGCTGATGTTCCAATTCTTCCTTTTCGACTTTGTCCTCCGAGCTGTGACTGTAAGTCACCTACAAAATTGCAGTGCGTTGTTCTGTACAAACTTGCTATGTACACAATAGACCGACATCTTCGTTTTTTTGTTTTTATAATAAGCAATCATGAAAATGTGAACAAGAGAGGAATTTTACAGGTAGTTAAAACAATAAAAAGAATGACATGCTCTGAAGAACCTTAGCACAATGGTGAACACTTCCCATTTACTTGAGAACATTTCCTTGACCTGGGAATCAGGCAGGTCTGATCTTTGAAATAGTGGCTAGAAACGATCCATTTTCTCGGTGATCCTGGATCCCAGTGAGGCCGTGGAGTTTGTGAATCTGTGAACCTGGTACTCTCTGGGGTGGCTGTTGGCAAGGAATTAGGACACAGTGATGCTTGAGCTGTTGTTGGGACTGGAGGAAACCATGGGTACAGACTGCATTGCACCTCGTGAGGAGGGAGGGAAGGAAATAAAGGATGTGCTTGAGGACCCCCCAGTGTCCTGTGGTGTGTCTCCTCGAAGGCCTGCTTTGTGGCCTCACTGCCCATGTGTCCAGCGTGGTGGGGTTCCGTATGAAGTATGAAGGCCCGGGGCATTTTAGATCCTGTTACTTGGATGTCCAGAGCAGATCCATAGTTACTGATCTGACACACATGCTCCTGGTGTCCTGCGTCTGTGCGCTGGCCGTGGGTGGGCCCGACCTCTCCCGGACAGGTTTCCGTTCCAGTGTCCAGCCCCCGCTTCCTCTGGGCCCCGGTCCTTCTTCCTCAGCAGCAGTGTCCTTGTGCCCTCCTCCTTTCCCTCATTCTGGTTCTGCTGACTCCAGTCCTCGAACACAGCAAGGTGATTGACAGGTGAGGTCTCTGGTCCATCCACCGCCCCAACTTCCTCAGGGGCCCTGCTGGGCCTGCCAGAGCCCACTGTCAGTACCACCTGTGTCCTTTCGTATGTCCCCAGTCTGTTCTCTTCCTGGCACGACCATTTCTGTCTGCCTCCTGTGCCCATCTAGATCCCACAAAGTGGCTGACAGTGACACAAACAACTGTTTCTGGAGGCCAGAGCCTAATTCTGCAGTCAGTGGGGCTGTGCTCCCAACCAAGTCCCTGGGAGAACCTTCTGTGTGCCCTCCAGCTTGTGGTGCAGTCACTTCTGTCTCTGCCTGACCCCGTATGAACTTGATGTCTTCCCAGAGTCCCATCCCCATGTCTCACCAGGGCTCACTGGTGTGAGGCTCATCTGCAGAATCTGGAATGGGGGTCTTCTTGGGGTCGGGAACACATCTGCAAGTCCTTTTCCGGCCTCACACTCTCAAGTCCCAGGTTTTGGAGGTGGTGTACCTTGGGAGGGGCTACCATGTTTCCCGTCAAGCCACCTGATGCCTCTGCCAGTACGCTGCTTCTCCCAGGGGCTGGAGCCCAGGGCTATGGGGACAGAGCCCACTGCTCATCCTGCACACTGCTGTTTCCCAACACCTGGTGCAGGACAGCTGGGCCCAAGTTCGTGTTCAGTCATCTGCTGGACATAGGAGGGGCGGAGGGTTGGGGTTAATTGAAGGGACTATCCGTCAAGAAAAATCGTCCTATAAAAACATAAACATAGAATGGAGCTGGATGTGGTGGCCCATGCCTGTAATCCCAGCACTCAGGAGGCTGAGGCAGAAGGACTATTACAAGTTCAAGACCAGCCTGGGCTACAAAGTGAGCTCAAGGCCAGCCTGAACTGCATAGCGAGACCCTGTCTCAAAAAGACAAAAAAAAAAAAAAAAACCCAAAAAACATAGGATGGAAAGTTGAACAGTGTGCCCAAGATTCTCCCATAATGAAATGTCAGGGCCAGACCCCAAATAGGTATCCTGGCCCCACAGACCTTTGGGACCTGGCAGGAAGTTCCGGATTCCTGCTCTGAATCTCTGCTGTTTGTGATTTTTCTTTCTTTCTTTACCCACCTACAGCATATGATTATGTGGTCAGGAAATGAGAATAATTCTTACCTTACCTAGAAATAGAAGTCATGTTTTAAGCAATGATATTCCATCTTTAAGAAAGTGTGAAAATAATATCATGTAGCCTAAGTGCAAGTGTAGCACTTTAATAAGGTTCTGACATTGTTTTACCTTGGAAAAGAGAAGTTGTATGTAGTAGGACCCTAGATGTATTTGGAGCATTAGGGTTTTCCTTCCAAGTCAGTGCACATAGAGAGAGTGATCCACAAAGAGACATGAGCTTCTAGGGCTGAATTTAACACTACTTAAAGAAAGAAAACCTTAGCCAGGGGGTAGAACTGCTAACATGGTGATTTGTAAAACCTTGGATTTCTAATAAGGTCTGACTGTTGCAAGGAAAACATATTTTGTTTCTAGGTAACATTTCAAATCTGATTACGAACAAATGCTACAAAATTGATCTGTAATGGGAAATACTGTCACGTCACAAAGCATTAGCCGGTGCTTAACGTGACTGAGAGCATCCGCTGCCGGGAGCCGGGCTCTGTCTGCATGAGGCGTGGGCGCACATTCCCTACGCTCGCCTTGTGTGGCAGCTGCCAGTGTAACAGAGACCCGTTAGAACAGCAGCGACACCTGAAGAGCCCTCCACCCGCTCAGGCTGTTGCTCCCTGGTTAGCAAAGGTGGAGTCACCCCAAAAACAGGTGCAGGGTGGATCGGGTCAGAGCGCGGTGGCACGGCTTGGGGGCGGTGAGCGGCTGCTGCTGGCTTCCCCGGTCTCTGTGGGTTTACTTTGCCACCTTCCTAATAAAATTTTGGCTTTCTCTGCAGTCTTAAAAAGTTTACAGGGCTAGAATTCCCATTAAAAGCCAGAGGGCACCATAGTAGTCACTGCTTTGGTGGACGCTGAGGCCCCAGAAAGCCAAGGACTTGAGAGTGCTGTCATCGTGGCTTGAGCTCAGAGATTTCAGTGAACTGGGGTTGTTTCTGGGGGCTCTGTCTGGCCAGGAAGCGGCCCCACCCGTGCACCCCATGCCATGTAATTCTTCTGTAAAATAGGCATCGGGGCCTGGCTGCTGGACAGAAGCGCAGTGCAGACCCCTGTGAGGCCAGCCCTGACAAGCAAGGGAAGTTGGGCTCTGCTGCGGTAACAAACAGCCCACACCTCAGGTTCAAAGCAACAGAGACTTAGCTTTTGCTTTTGTGACATCACCTGTGGTCTAGGCAGTCGTTCCCCTCAGCAGTGACATGGGAAGCAGCAATTCCCCACATTCACCTGAGCCACACTGGGACAGAACCTGGGGTCATAGGGCACCCTTCACCCATGTGGGGGCCACAGGCAGCCACGCAGCTCATCGGCGTAGCAACTGTGACTGACTGAACCAGCGGGGCATTCTATCAGCCGCTCTCTCCTCCCCTGCACAGTCGGGATCTACAGAGACCCTTTCCTTTCTTCCTCACCTCTCTGCCTCTGTGGGGCCCACGGGTCCAGGGGCCAAGAGCTCTGCTGACTTGGGGCCAGGGCCACCCCTTCTGGCCAGCCTCCATGTCACCCCAGGACCCAGGGCTCCACCCGCAATTAGCCCTCATCCTGGCCAGGCACTGGGCAGTCTCCTCCAAAGAGGGCAGGCAGAGCAGTGGGGCATGCACCTGTCTCCCGAGAGACCACAGTGAGCCGTGAGCGGAGACCCAGCTGGGCAGCAGCTGGGCTTTGATTCATCTTTCCAGAGTTTATCTGCGGGAACCTAAGCCCCAGGCTGTGGCCATAGGAGGTGCTCTGTCCGGGACAAGTGGAGGTGGTGGGCCGCTCTGGGACCCATCCCATCTCCAGCCACATCCAGCCTGCACGGAGTTCCATCCTGGAGCAGAGAGCAACCTTTGTCTCCTCTGTGTTGGACACATGAGGCTGGAGGACTCAGAGACCAGCTGCGACCAGCACTTGGCCAGGCTGGTGTGAGACCATGTTTTACACCTAGAGAATAACGCTGCTGCGACAGGATGGGGGTCCATGGCCATGGCAGCAAAAGTAGGTGCCTAGGAATCAAAAGAAGCTGCTCGGAGAACCCTCTTTATTTCCATACGAGCAGTTCCATGCGGTAGGGGCTGAGGAGCAGGCCACTGAGCCAGCAGGGGGCTGCAGACCCCCAGGGCAACTCCAGCCAGAGTGCAAGAGTCAGGCTGTCAGATGGATGGAAACAAAACTAACAAAATCCTCTGCTGCTGTCAGAGAGAAGCACTTTCCTGCAACAAGGTTCTCAGGAGAAGTTGATCCCGGTAAGTCAGCATCAAAGCAACAAGAAGACCAACATTTGTCAAAAGGTGTGATGCAGAACAGGCCAAACGTCTATGTCTGTGCTCAGAAACTGAGCACAGGGGTCTGATGAGAAACCCAAGGCCAAAAGACAAAATACTTTTCGGAGTATTCCGAAAAGCAGGAGGACCATGATCTTCTGCTCAGAGTGAGAAGCACAGCTTTAGAGGTGTAGGGAGGTAGTGCTAGCATTTACAGGATCACTCAGCAGAATCAGCCACCAGAGAGGGTGATGAGACAGAGGCAGGCTGCACAGGAGCCCAGACCGACGCCCGCAGAGGGCCGCAACTGTGGACTTTGCCTTGGCTGGCGCTGCTCTCGGGGACAGAGTTTAGAGAAAGTCTCTGGCCAGGGCTGTTGCAGTGAAGCCACTCAAGAGTCCGGACAGTGCTCCTGGGCCTGCCGGAAACTGGGAACCAAGCAGAGCCGAGTTGGGGTTGGGGTACTACCCACACACACAGCTCCAGGGGATGTCTTTGAGGCCCACAGGGCCACCAGCCAGGGACGCGTCCAGGACAGTGCAAGAGACAACAGTTTAAAGCCCTAATGTCAATCATCATATGGCGGGAAGTACTTGAAATTTGCAGAGAAGGACTGAGAATACCAGATGTGCCAGGAACGACAAGGAGAAGGCCAGATCAGGGGAGACAGAGACGGGGCCTGGGGAGCATTTTCCTGGACTTCCCTTCAGCCCCCAGTGTGTGATGTTGGAGTTTTGGGGTGGGGGAAGGCAGGTCTTCAGCACGGAGGTCCTGATATAAAATAATTCTGTTACATAACCAACCCATGCACACTCCAAAGAAGTAGGAAACACAGATTAAAAAGGCTGCACAAGTTACTCTCGGTTCTGTAACTCAGAAGTAATTACATCAAAATGTTCATTTTGATGTATATCTTTCCAGACTTTTTAGGAAAGCAGATTTTTGTTTTGAGAAAAACTAAAGTCACCCTGCAGTTTGTTTTCTTCAGTCCATCTATAATGGAGCCTTTTCCACATTGGTGCATAGATGTCTTCATCAGGACTGCCAAGCATGCCATTTTGTGGGCGATTTCAAAAAATCTTTTGTTTTAAAATATTTCCAAACTCAGAGAAGTTTGCAAGAACAGCACAATGGACTCATGTGTGCGCGTGTGTGTGTGTGTGTGCGTGCGTGTGTGTGTGTGTGTGTGTGTGTGTTACACAGAATCATCCATTTGTAAAATCTTGTCACAAGTGTGCTGTCTTTCTCTTTTGTTTCTGAGCTATATGACAGTAGGTTGTAGCCCAAAACTCCTGTTTCCTAAAAAGCTCAGCGTGTTTCCTGGAGTAGGGCTGGTCTCTTCTGTGACCACCTTAGAAGCGTTACACTCAGGAAACTTAACATCGATCTATTACTTCAAAAGTAACTATATTCATATTCCAGTGCTGCTGGTTGTCTCCCTAAGGTGCTTTGTTTAACAAGAAAGCAAACAATTCTTTTTCCCAAGCAGTGTCTAACCCAGGGGCACGTGTAACATTACTTATCATAGGTCTCCACTGCCCCTACCTAAGCACTCCCTTTGGCTTCCTCTTTAAGAGGCTGACCTTTTATTTATTTATTTTTTGCGGTACTGGGGATCGAACTCAGGACCCTGCGCTTGCTAGGCAAGCGCTTATTCCACTGAGCTATATCCCCAGCCCCTACGCTGACCTTTTAAGGAGGCGTGTGGCAAAGGTGAAGGGACTTGGTGGGCGTGTCCCAGTGAGACTCGGATGTCTCTGTCTGCACTGCTGCCTGCATGCAGCCTGTCCGTAGTGGCTCTCTGCAAATCTAGAAAATTCCAGAGGAGCCCACAGGACTGCAAATGGGCTGGGAATATCTACACAACAGCATATGTGCTGTTCAACAGCCACAGGGATGAACAGAAACTGTTCACAACAACGACGCTGAGTGAAACAAGCTGGATGTTTTAAAGCACGTGCCTCATAGTTTCAGACGCACACAGTCCTAGGAATGGGGAAACTTGGTCTGGAGAAAGAAAGCAGATCAGCGGGCACTGGGATGGGGGGAGCAGGAGGGAGGGGCACCCAGGGGTTCCCAGAAAATGGGGGAGATGTGGCATCAGGCGCTGTGTCCGGTGCGGAGGTGGCTCTGTGAGTGTGCTAATGTGTCCACACTCATCATGTCGCACCCTGAAGTGTGAGCAGCCTCTTTTGTTGGTCACACTTCTATAAAGATAATTGGGAGGAAGAGCACAAGGGAGGAAAACATACCAGTAGCTGAACAAATGAGCCAGTCTCTGAACAGAATTGGTCTCGGCAGGATTAGCACTCGTGTTCCCATTTCTAAAGTGAACCTGTTATGCTATCGAGATCACGAAAGTGGTTTCGTGTGAAAAAGTGAAGAATTGGGTGAAAGAAATTCAAAGACAGTGATCTGTACATCTGAGCCTTAAAAAACCTGTGCGTGGAAAGAATCAAAGAGATGACACTTTTCAGATGACCAAGGGTGCCCTATTCCTCCCAAGCCAGCAGCTGGAGGGCACCACAAGAACTTTGGGGATATCCACAGGAAAAACACCTAAAGCTAAGAGTCTAGGGACGCGGCCCCATGGCAACAGGGCAGTCATTCACTGGGGCCCAGCCCCAGGGGAGCACACAAATGAGACAATCCCAGACAAGAGACAATCCCAGGAGCAATGGAGACTGAGTTTTTCGCTCACGTCAGGACTCGTTATTTGTGAAGCTCACCCAAGACCCTAAAAATCAAGGAGCAGCACAGGGTAACAGCCAAGTGTGCTGCGCTGCATGTCCTTAAAAGGGCACATCCAGCACGAGCAAGTCAGGCCACATCAGATGCTGTCCTACACCCAACCAAATATGGTCAGACCTCATGCATCTGGAATCCACTCTGGGAATGTGGGCTCAGTGGGGCTGTGCAGAGCTGAGGGCTTGCTCTGACATTGTACTAATGGTGAAAGTGAATAGTTTTAAAAGCTCCCAGGGTACATATTTAACTTCCTAAGATGATAAAATATTTGCAAGAGTAGCCAGTGCACTCATTATTGGAATATCAAAGGCTTTAGGTTTGTCAAGTGATGCTTTGTGTTCATTTATTCAACAAAAAGTGGTGAAGCTTTGATGACCGCAGCTGCTGCTGGAGCTCAGGACACAAAGTAGGCGACACAACCTGATGTCCGGGTGAAAGTTCTTCTCTGGGGGCCAGGAACACTTCATAGACAAGGTGTCAGTCTGAGAGAAGGAGGAGCCAGAAGAGGCTACAGAGGAGAAAGCCCTGGCACAAGGTCTTGTGGGGACACGGGGCTCCCGGGTAAAGAGGCTAAGGAAAGGGGACCACTGGTAAAGGTCAAGAGTTTCAAGGGGGATGGAGCAAAGAGTACCCGGAGGGGACAGCCCTGAGGGAGATGGTGGCCCCTGGCACCGGCTGGAGCCAGGAGACATGTGGGGCACAACTCTACAGCTGTAACCAAAGAGCTGGCTCAAGGGAGGAAAGATGCACTGCGGGCCCCAAAAGCACAAGGGCTGCTGCAGTTGGACCTGAGGAGGGCTGAGCCTGGGGACTGTGACGCTCCTCTCCCTCCACCTTGGTTTTTACTCATCTCTCCAGGTCTATTTCATATTAGCTGGAAGTTTTAGTCACAAGTAAAAGACGTCTCACAGAATGGTTCAGGCCAGGAAGAGAATGCATGGCTCTCAAAAGTGGGGCATCCTTTCCTATGCTACCAGGGTGATCCTTGAGGATATGAAGCCGTGTAAAATAAGTCACCAAAGGACAAATACTGCATAGTTCCACTAACATGAGCCACCTACAGCAGTGAAAGCCACAGACTTCATTTCCAAACTGTTCTGTTTACACAACAACAAAGATGGCGGCTTTCATCTTGAATCATCTGCAGAGCTGATGACTGCATCCAAGACAGCCGCAGGCCTGACACCTGTGGCCAAGGATCTTGGGATGACTGGCTGGCCTGGTGCTGAACCCTGACCCATTCAGTGAACTTATCACTGTAACTATCTTGGTTACTTTTCTTTTGCTAAGACAAAATACCCAACACCCAAAATGAAGAAATGAAAGGTTTATTTATCTTACAGTTTGTGGAGGTTTCAGTCCATACTTGGCTGGTTCTGAGGCAGAGTGGCACATGGCAGGGGGCAAATTGTTCATGGCAGCAGAACACAGCAAAAACAACCAGCAAAAGGGAGGAATGGCTGTAAGCAGCCTCTTCTCTTCCCTTACATTGTAAACAGCCTACCCCCAACCAGGGGGTGTGTAGCTCTCACACAATCTCCATGCCCTCTTCTTCCACAGGCTCAGGATTTATACAAAGTAAGCACCCTGGCTTCCTGTTGAATCACTCAGCCAAACCTCTAGACTCCCCAAGTTGACACAATGTATCAACCATAACAGTAACCAAGAGTAAATAACTCTAATTGGCCAAGTCTGGGTCACATATCCAATCATAAACCAATCACTGTAGCCATGGAATCGGGATTCTCTGGCCATACCTCCCTCAGGTGGAGCCAGCCCTGCCTAACACCCCAAGGAGGAGGACAGCTGGGTGAATTCTCACGGAGATGCTGGGCAGGCAGACCATGTCCCTTACAGCTTTTTCCTTCCTCCTCTGCAGACCGATTTTCTGTGTTTGCAGGTAGAAGGCAGGAGAAATCTCTCCAGATCCAGCCCAGGTTACACTTCCTCCCCATTCAAGAACAATGGAGACTGTGTGATTTGGGTGGTTAAGGGACAGGGTGGGAATTACGGAGCCAGTGTCACCATGGCGAGTCCTTCTTTGTGAATCGAGGTCAGCACCAGGCACCTTTAGGAGTATGATGGATCCCCCAAACGAGTCTCCCAATGGCAGGTGATTCACACATTTATGATAGTCGTGCCAGCCATTAAGCATTGGATGGACTAAGCGGGTGTATTTGGTGGCAGGAAACTAATCATGGAGCTACTGGAAACAATGCTGAGCTTCCCAGCTTGGAGAATGAGCAGATGGTGACACTGCCAGCCAGGGCTGACTATAGAAGGCATGTCCCGTGTGGGGTATGGTGGGAGGGGAGGGAGGCTGGCTTCCCAAGTGTTGGCGTCAGGACAGCACTGGGCACCAGGTGAAAAGGAAGCCTGGAGAGCACACAGAGAGACACCAGGGGCCGGGGTCTGGAGGAGCCAAAGGCAGAACTGGTAGGTGCCCTTGGTGCCCTGCCACACCTGCTGGACCCTCGGTGTTGCCTTGTGCCAGTGGGTCCCACCCATACGCTGCCCCTGCTTGGGCTGGATGTGATGTGGTCCTGCAGATCTGGGTGCTGTATCCTTAGCTCCCAGCAGGGCAGTGCTGGAAGGTGGTAGAGCCTGGCTGTTAGGCTATAGCGAGGGCACTGCCATTGGGAATGGGTTAAACCAGCTCTCTGGAAGGGACTGCGTTGTACCACAAGAACGGATGGCAAGATGAGTGTGCATGGCGGGCCACCATTTCCTCAGGGCCTATCCTCTTTAGGGCACCCCGTTCTCCATCCCTCCTGCAGCTCTTGGGCTTTACCTGGCATCTCCCCATCCTTGCTCCTGGCCTCACCACCTGGCTTCTGCATCTCTGTCCCTTTTGCCACCAAGACATGGCACAGCCGGGGACCTCAGCAGATGCTGGACACCATGCTGTTTGGACTGTCCAGTCACCAGAACCATGAGCAACATAGACCTTTTCCTTTACAAACCACTGGGCTTTAGATATAGTGATGCACAGCAGGCTGGGACACCATCCCAGGCTTCTCCGAGGGAGCTTTGTGCTGGCTGGAAGTGCCTGGAGTACTCAACGGTGGAGTTAGAGGACAACTGTCCCCACCCTCTGCCCTTTGCAGGACAACAGAAGCTGCACATCATCTGACCAGGTCTCAGGGGAGTCAGCCCCTGAAACATCAAGGGTCCCAGCTGCCCCTGGCTACTGTCTCCATAGGCATCACCCATGCTCCTCTGCCCGCTCACCACCAGTCCTGCCTTCGCCCACCAACCTCCACCTGAAGCCGCCCCGCCTCCCCCAGGAGCGCTGGATGCAAGAGCCAGTCGAGGTATTTTCAGAACTCCCTTCCAGTTGCTTATTAAAGATGGCTGTTACTAAAAATTAAACAGTGCAGATTTAAAATTAAATAACTCACAAGAAGTGAAACCAAGTAATAAATACTCAACACTCATTTTTTCTATTGATTTTTCAACAGTGTGTGCTGACCCACACTCCTGGAGCTGTGGACACCCCTGTTTCTGGGCTGTGAAGATTGTGGACTCTGACCCTCTCTGCTGAGCCTTGTGCTGGAGAGGCGCCCTGGGGCAGTGTTTGTACCCTGGGATCAGTAAACACATTTACAATGTGTTGTCTTGGTTAATTACCTGTTTCGCTGATGGGGGAAGGAGAGCAGCAAAGTCCTAGGAGGGGCCAAGTCATATCACAGTCCAATCTCTGTCCCCATCTCTGCTCCTTGGTACAAAGCCAGCTCCTGATGTCCCCTAAAGAAAGGGTCATAGATGTGTCCCAGGAACTTCACCTGCAGAAACAGGTAGCAACTATTTTTAGGGTTAACCATAGGTTTAGGGGGCCATACTTTATGAGTGTGTGGGTTAAAGGCTTAAGGATGTGTTAAAAATGCAGGTTCAGTTTAGAGACACGTCATGTGTATAGGGGAATAATTAAAAAAATAAACAAAAGAGTCTTCCAGTATTCAAAGCTATGATTTTTAGCTCACAACATAATTCTTCCTCATTAAATAAAATCATTCAGGCCAGAAGAGTGCTGGGTGTCGACTACAGCTAAAGGTTGGAGAAGTTCAGCTCCAAGTCAACAAAAGCCTCCTGCGAGGGCCAGTGGGGTGGAAGTGCACCCCTGTGCGGCCCTACCCACAAGGCTGCGATGCTGGCACTGGGGAACTGGAAGAAGGAAGCTGCCAGATGTCACAGCTGAGTGTCCCCAAGGCTCCAGACACCCACAACATCTCCATTTCTCAGAAGAGAACACTGAGGCCACCTGAGTCATGTGACTAGTTACCCGAAGCTCTAGCACAGGCGTGTTGGACCTCAAGGTTGTCCCGCAGGCTCTGAAGGATAGGGGCTCTGGCCATGAGGAGCAGTTTGCAAAGAGCCTGGAAGAGGTTGGAGAAGGCCCAGGAGGAGGCGGGGACAGGCGGCAGGCAGAGGTGGGACCCCCTCCGGTGCATCCGTGGGTGCAGGTGACCTACAGGGCCGGGAGTGAACACGGACTACAGGGGTGACAAGGGGTCTGGTGTCAGGACAGCAAGCTCAGTGCATCACACCCCACACACAACGTTGTACAAATGGGGACATCGAAGTGCCAGCACTCAGGATGTGAGGGGTGGTTTGGGGCAGGCGTGGCCGGGCTCTTTAGCAGCCCTAAGGCGGGCAGAGGTCACTGGTGGCTGTGTGGAGCCTGCATCCCTCTTGAGTCACAGCTTGGGAGGAGGTGGACAGGAGCACAAGTGGCCTCAGACACAGACCTCCTGTCTCCAAGGTTAGGAGCAAGGGCAAAGGGGGCACCATGGCCACAGGACCCCTCCTCCTGGGTTGGGCCCTGAGCCTGCTGTATCCAAGTGCCTGACTCGGGGAAACTGAGTCGCAATTTCCTCACGGCTCTGCCACTTGCAAGGGATAGGAAGACTGCACAGGAAACCAGAGCAGAACAAGAGAATTTGTCAGCTCAGGGAACTGGGGCGCTGCAGCATGCAACCAGCATCCTCAGAGGCAAGGCCGTCACCTCCCTGCGGCCTGCTGCTCCTTGCCCCTGGGGACAGCTCTGCAGCGAGCAATGGGTGGGATTGGTGTTGGTCCACTGTCAGCCCTGGGTCTGTCCCTCTTCTGCCAGGAGAAGGGCACTGGGCTGCCCGGGCCTTCAGTGGCACCGATGCAACTTCGTCATCCGTGGGAGAAGAAAGCGCGCTGCCCACCCAGTCAGGGGCACCATCTTACCCGGCTGGCCAAAGGGCTGGGAGGAGGAAGTGAGAGTGCCGTGCCTCCTGGGGTTTCAGGGTTTCTCAGACCCTGGTGTCCTTGCTGATGCCAAGCCCACACCTGCGAAGGGCCAGGCTCAGTACACCTGGGCCAGACTGGCTAGGAGGGAGTGAAGAATCATGGGGTGACCACCGCGTGGGTGCCAGTGCTATTGGCGAGCACACAGAGCACTCTTGCTTCCCATTACTGGGTTGAAACACCAGACACCCAACACTTAAAAGAGGAGAGATGTATTTGGGTTCATGGTTTTTGGAGGATTAGCCCACGGTTGCCTGGCTCTAAGGAGGAGCAGCATGGTGGACAGACACGGCATAAGAGAGCTGCTCATGCCATGGCAACCAGGAAGCAGAGTGAGGAGGAGGGGCTGGAGGTGAGAATCCAGCCTTCTGGCTCACCCCCTAGGGACCACCTCCAGCCGGGCCCTACCTGTTCACGGGCGACTCTGGGGACACTTTACATCTGAACATACGTCACCCTCGTTTTACAGACCAAGAGACACAGGGCAAAGATACTTCCAGAGTGTTCCCAAAGTTAGACAGCCAGCAAGCAGAGCTGTCAGGACTGGCACCGGCCTCTGCCCCCTGCAGTGGGGAAAGGACTGACTTCCGGGTCCTGCTCTCCCCAAGCCTCACCACTGCCAGCTTCTTCCCGATGTTGTTAGTGGCCCCACAGTCCTATGTTCTGTGGGCTCTTCCCAAAGCTCAGAACGAAGTCAGACATCTTCCCTTTTGCCTCCGACCCTTAAGAATAGAATGTGCTCCTGAGACATCCCTAGACAGACACAGACAAAGGGAACGGACTAGGGCTGACGCTGGTGTCACTGACACCACTGGAGCCTCAGTGGATCCCCAACCAGGGAGCCCAGCGATCAGCCTGGCTCTTGAGGTCCTGGTGCTCACACAGCTTGGGGAAGAAACAGCCAGCCTCGCAGAATCAGCGTCACGGGAAGGCAAGCAGAGGAGGGCAGCACACTGCGTGCCCAACTGCTGCGTCTGACCCCAGCCAGGCGACCTCTAACAGATATTTCCAGGCTCAGGGTCTCTACCTGGAAAGTGGGAGGGGGCCCCGTCTGTCTTAAAAAGGCGCAGAATGGGCTTTGTACCCCCACGCCCATGGCTCCCTCCCTCCCGCAGTGGCAGGCGGGGGTACTTTCCTGACCCAAGCCCCTGGTGGGTGAGAAGCCAACTCGGAAGTAGGCGAGACTTGGGACGAAGGCCTAGGCAAGGGGGCTCGAGGGGAGGTTTAGAGTCAGTCACACATCAGACAGGCAGAGGAGGCCAGCAAAGGAGGAAGAGAGTGGGAAACAGGCAGGTGAGCTGAGGAGAGGGGAGGACAGGCGGGAGGAGCAACGTGGGGCTCTCTGTCCAGCACGAGGCACTCGGCACAGAGCAGGTGACCAGTAAGCGGGCACTGCTCCTCCCGGAGCTGGAGGGACAGAGGAGAAACAGCAAGTGCCCCCCGCTCCCGTGCCTCACTCTTCTTTCCTCTGTTCCAAGTCAAGGCCAGACTCACTCCGCAAGATATACTGCACAGTTAACACGCGCCTCTTAGGCCCGCTAATTTCCTTTCTTATCAGCTAAAAGTATTTCCCATCAAGCCGCGGGGCTGCAGATAGAAGGCCGCACTTTACCTTTCTCAGGCCCCCGAAACGCAGCAAGATAATGTCACAGATTTGGTTCATTTCAGGTGCACATCAGGGTACTCAATCTGGGTGAATTTAATGACTCAGGACAGGACAGGCGGTGAACGGCGACGTGAATCATCTCTAATTGCACGCATAGAAATTAAAACTCAGTCTGAAGAGCCTGATGAAAGCGTGCTGGTCTGGAGACAGAGTTCCCCTCCCCAGTCCGGCCTGTTTGGGGGACAGGGCTCCAGGGGCCATTCTGGGGTGAGAAGGCTGGGACCTCCCTCCATCTTTAATGACTTGCTGTGATAAAGGAAATGAACTGAGTTTTCAGACAGTGGTGATTTCTCCCTGGCTCTTTGTTCTCACCCAGTCTCTCTTCTTCCAAGTGTGACCTAGGGCCAATGAGGCCCAAAGTCCAGCTCATGAATGATGTGCAGAAGGAAGGATTGGCAGTGTCACCTGGGAATAGTCTCTGTGGCCACCAAGGAGTTTCAAGAAGTCTTCCCGTTACTTCATTGTTAAGATGACGCTGTGCACACCGCATCCCCAACTCATGGGAGCCAAGTTAGGCATGAGGGAATGGCGCGTTTACCCCTGTGTCACAGACCACAAGCTGAACACCCTTCTTCCTTTACCTCGCCTACTTGTGGTTACCTGATCCTATTCCCAAGGCTAAGTCAGGGAAGCCTTCCCTGATTACACCACTCCTTGTCTTTCCACTCCCCGGAACCTTCCCATCCTGACAGCTGCCCTTTCTCTCTCAGATTTCCTAGGATATTGTACAGGCTTAGTCCTGGCCTTACCACCCTGGGTGGTAAGGTGCAATCACAAGACAATCATATTTTCTCCTGCAAAACAATCAATGGTTTGTGGGAAGCTATCTGGGCCTCGGACAGGGGCTGCGGGCCCTAAGTGGGTGCTCAGTGAGTGTCTGTTGGTGGCTGGAGATCCTGATGATTGCAGGTCCCCCTCCCTGTGGAGGGGAGAATTGAGAGAACCCCAGTACCAAGCAGGAAGAAGGCAAGGTGAGATGGGCGTGGGGAGTTTGTTGGCAGGTGAGCTGCTTTAAATAGACACAATGGGGTGTGCGCCGTTGATAATAAGAACAAAGCTGTAGGGTGTTTCCTCGGGAGCTTCTAAATATTTCCAAGAGCTCGATGAAATGACAGTCTTTTCCTGAGCAGCTGGGTGAAATACTGCTCCGAATGGTTTCCTGTCTACATGAAGTGTGTATAGTCATCTTGGAGGTGGATAAGTAGGAGACACGTAACTTCAGTCAATTTAAGGATCAAAAATGTTGGAGTTTGAGCAGGGTGTGGTTTGTGCACACACCCGTAATCCCAGCACTCGGGAGGCTGAGGTAGGAGGATCACTTTGAATCCAAGGTCAGCCTGGGCTACGTAGTGAATTCAAGTTCAGCCCAAGTTACAGAGCAAGACCCTGTCTCAAAACAACAGCGACAACACCAAAAAGTCGGGGTGAATTTCACTCCCAGGGCCCAGAAGTAGCTCTGTGAAGCCAGGGGCAGCAGAGGGACAGGGGTTGGGAAGGCCGAGGTCCACCCTCCCCACCCAGATGTTGTGGGCTGTCAGACTCAGTAACAACGCTGTGGGCATCAGGGTCAGGGCACATAGTGGCCCCAGCTGCTATCAGAATGGCAGATCTGGAGAGGCCTGAGAGCTGCCCTGCTGACCACCGACCCAGTCTCCCACTGAGAGCCTGCTCCACACAGTCACACCGGTTGAGGAGGGCACAGGGCATGTTTGCAGGTCACAGCCCTGGCGAGCAGCAGAGACTCAGCCTGGTCCCTCTCCTGCTCCCCAGGGCACAGACAGGAGCAAGACTCTGCCTCAAGCCACGGCTCTGGGTGGACTCGGGCTGCCAGGCATGCAGGTGGCAGTGCCAGGGAGGGGCAGCCCACAGCAGCCCCACATGTTGGTCCTAGACCCAAGGCGGGTATCTCCCCTTCTTCCTGGATTGGGGGAGCATGGATACCTCTGTTCCAGAGAACACAGGATTTAGGAAACCAAGCCCAGAGCTACCCAGTCCCAAGCCACACAGGGCCCCAAGAGACACAGCAGTGTCAGGAAAGACTTGATTCTCACAGCTGGGGACTGAGGGGACAGTGCTTAGGACATTGGGCGGGTGGGGACCATCCAGGCTGCTAAACATCTCAGCCACAGGGCAGCCCCTCATCACAAAGCCTTCTCCAGCTCAAAACGCCAGGGGCTGGGGCAGAGGTGGAGAAATCCTGACCCAAAGCCTGAAAACAGGCGAACAGCCTAAAACAGACGAACTGCCCAAGCCCCCTTCTCAGCTTCCAAGTGGGTCCATGGAGCAGAACCCTAGATGCCAGGGCTGGCTCTGCCAGGCCATCTATCACTGGGAGCCTCAGCTGGAGAGGGGTGCTGAGGAGCCCCTAACCTGCAGAGGCCTTAGCCGGTGCTGCCACTCAGCCTGCCCACGTGGCCGTGTGACCGCGTCAGCGTTACACAGAGGGCCAGGTCTTCCTGCTGGAAAGTGTGGAGGAGCTTGGCCCTGTGGCTTGGGCTCCACAGCTCAGGGAATTTAGGGATCTGTGTGAGCATGGAAAGGAATAAGCAGGGCCAGGAGTCCTGTGTGGCCCTGCTCTGCCTCCTCGCCTGTCTCTAGATGAGCTGCTCTTAAGCTGGGCACTCTTCACATTGAGTCAGGGAGGGCAGACAGGAGTCTGAGTGAAGGCTGATCACCCATGACAGGATGCTCCCGCTCTGATCAAACTTTCATAACTGATTAGGAATCAGGGGCTGGCTCCTGTCACCCGGGTCGGCTCAACACTGCCCACGGCGGGCAGCAAGAACAAACCTCTGTCATCTCCCAAAGGCACCTGAGCCCAGGCCACGACAGTGTGAATATCAGGACTGCATCCCAAATGTGAGGCGCCTAGTGACGAGTCCTGCACCCAGCTGGAGATCAGAAGTGGCCCCCGTGCCCGGCCCTCATGAAGGTCCGCATGGAGCTCTGGCCATGAGATGCTTGGAAGTTTAGAGTTGGTAAAGCCTCAGGTGTCCCCAGATCTGCTCTATCGGCTCCCAGGAAGGACTACGGATCACCTCTACTTGCTCGATCCTCTCCCAGTAAACCCGTGGCGATGGGGAAGACCCTTAAATGGAACATCCCAGCCACAGAGCCCTGCTCTGTGGAGAACCCGCTGTGTCCCACAGAGCCGGATCTCAAGAGAGGTCTGGGCCATGCAGCACCAGCCTGGGGGAGATGGAAATCTCCCTTGAGAGTCTCCTCAAACCATCATAAGGTCAAGGCACTGCATGCCAAGCCACACCAGCTGGAGACGTCTGCAGACACCAGACCTGTGCTGGACAAGAGGCTGAATGGAGGAAGAAGCCAACAGCTCCAGCTTAGAAAGCAGCTGAGGGGCACAGCTCTCGGGGGTGGTCTGGGCCGAGCTCTAGCTGTGCTTTGTGGTGTTGGTTTGTTGTTTTGTTTTGATCCAGCTAACAGTCTGCATCATTTAATGAATGAATTGAGTTCAGTGTGTCCCTTTTCCCCTCCCATTCTGTGTGCTTCTCTTGGCTGCTCACCTCTTGGCTTCCTATCCCCTCTGTCTCTGACTTAGTGTTAGATTTGCCAGTGTTCTGCAATTTCTCTTGTTTGGGGCACTACACAGTTATTTGTATTCTTCTGACCCCACCCTACCTACTTAATTGCACACAGTATTTGGATAGCAGGGTCTCACATCACTGGTTCTTTCTTTCCCCCCACACATGGCAGCTGTGTCTGCAAATGACAGTGTGCCTCCAGAGCCCCAAACATTTACTGTGCAGCCCCTTCAGGAAAGTGCTCAGGGTCCTGTGCTGGAGAGCAGTTTTACGGGCAGAGAAAGTCTCAGTGATGCTACCCTCCGTCCTCTCAGCCTATCCCCTCGGGTAGGACACGCGGCCTGGAATTCACTCATGGGCAGCCATACGGCGCGTCCAGCTGGCCCAGGGGCGGTAGAGCCGCGGCTGTGCGGCTTGGCCAGCTCTCTATCTGCAGGCTCGCAAGGCCCTGTCCAGTTCGTGCCAGCCACTGATGTCTGCCACGTGCCCTGTTGGGGCCTGAACTCTCCTCAGGTCCCAGCTGTTTTTACTTTTAAAATTTAAACGCTATTGTGTTTTGTGAAAGACTCCCGGTTACTACTGCTGTGCCGCTAAGTCTCTCTTCTGAATTATTATTCATGGTATTGCTTTTAGGTCACTGACCACATTTGTGTTTCCCAGATTGCCAATGGTTTATTATGTCGTCTGTCTGTGTATTTTGCCCTCCATCGACCGCTCATCTTCCCTCAGTTGCGGGGAGCGCAACAACGCTGTGGATCCTCCTGGAAGTTCACCCCGACCAGACCTTCTGCTGTGTTCCAGGCTCCACCATGTGTGACCCATCCAGCGGCCATCATCGCCTACACCCAGCTACCCAGAAGTGGGCCCGGTGGCTCTCATTTTCTCCCAGGGAATAGTGGCCGTGTCTGGGGACGTTTTTCGGTCATCAGCTGGAGCTGCCTGAGCAGTGTTGTGTCACCTCCTTGCAGCTTGGGGTGTTCCACCCTGGCTCCCACCTTCACTCAGCAGGGAGAGAGGCTGGCAGCGGAGAGGACCTTTCTTCCCCTCACAGGGACCTCCTGATGGCCTCTGTCATACCCACACCACAGCCCAGGCCGGAGGGCCCAGGCCCATCCTGCCCACCACGCCTGCCCTCCCGGCTGAGTTTGCCTTCTCTGCCTTGCTCGGTTCTGCTTACAGTGCCGTGTCTCACCACCACACACTGGTGCACAAGCTCCCTGGCCACTTTGACCAAGCCAGGCTCTCATGGGCGAACCTGTGATTCAACTACTTCCTTTCTTGGTATCAGGACCTTTCACTTGCCAAGGTGCTTGTGCCACTGAGCTATATCCCCAGCCCAACCATTTCTTTTCAAGATAGAAGTATTAGATGTCTTGAGTTGTGACTCCCACATAATGAGTCGACCTGCTCTAAACAGAACTTTTCATGGTGACCTTCAGGAGCAGCTCCCACAGGCCTCTGGGAAGATCACCTGGAAGCCACGGCTGGATGAAGGGACCCTCACATGTGAGGTGCCGGGTGCCCAGGGCAGATACATCCACAAGTTCCTCCCAGTGACTGGTGTCTTGGCTCCCTTGAATCTTGCTGACCAGGGACACCACTGGGAAGGGGATGCTGCGAAATGCCTCAGGAGGCTTGGTCTCCGACAAGATCACAGGAGCAGGATGTGGAGAGCCGAAGTCCCAGCAGACCCCAGAGCTCCCCGGTAGACACCGGACAGAGCAGCTGTCACCAATGTGCTCACCTTCCTGGCCCAGGCTCTGGGTGCCGGGCGAGGATGAGGACCCAGGTAGTAGCCCCTCAGCTGTACCTTGTCCAGGTGCTGCCACCAGGGCATCTGCCCTCCAGGGACACCCGGCCTAGGGACAGAATGACACCCCCACTCAGCTGGATGAAGGGGGACACGGCTGCTTGCTTCCCTGCTCCAGGAGACTGAACTGGGTCAGGGCCAAGGTCACCCACTGGTGGCAGCCTAGCTCCAAGGTCACAATGAAGCCAGCACAAGGACTTGTGGAAGAAACCATTCCGCTGGCCAGTCCACTGTCCACCGGATACCCACCTGGGACCCCTTGAGCACTGAGACATCTGCAAGCTGTGCTCCAGAGGGGATCAGACCCCTCATGGGCAGGGAGTTGTCACACAGGGCAGCAGTGAGCATGGTGCACAGAGAAGGCAGCTTTGCAGGGATGTGGGGACAGGGAGCCTGGGCCAGGGGAGAGGCAGGGAGAGAAGCTGCTATGGTTCCTGGACACTCCAGGGCCTGCGCCTGCTTCCATGACACCAGAGCAGCACCGTCCTGGCCTGATTCTACCCCACGTGGCCAGAGCAAGCAGACCATGTGTCATGTGGTCACATGACCCCATTGTGCCAAAGCAGTCTTGTCTGCATAGTGAGCTCAGAGCTGGCATTGGGGCAGTGAGTGGGTATACCATGAAGACCCACAGTGACAATATGGACAAGGACACTGGACGTTGGTGGCAGAAGGCAGTGGCAGCACTTGGGGCTCTGAGCAAGACATGGTCGCTGCAAGTGACAACAGGGAGTGTCTCCAGACCTGACGTTCCTAACACAGACAGCAGTGTGGCATGGCTTGAGATCTAGGCCACTGTGTAGCTCCTGTGCTGAGAAGGAAATTTGCCTCCTTGGTGAATAAAATCCTAGATTTTAAAAAAGATCTTAAAATGCTTTACAAAGTTAATTTTTAAAAAAAGGAAAATATTTAATTTTTGCTAGAAGTATGGCTATTAGACCCAGTGGCCTTGGAGCAAGCAACCCCTCCCCCCACAGGTGGGTGGAGGTTTGGGCTTTTGGCAGGTGGCAGGAGCAGCAAGGGAAAGCGGTCTGGATGGTGCCTCTGCCTCCTCCAGCAGCACTGCAACCGTAGTGAGCAGCCCCAGCAGAGAAGCCTCAGCTTCATTTCCTCGCTTCTCCAACTCCCAAGGAGGCTTCACCACATCCACTGAACAGCCCCCCTCTCTGCTGTCTGCCTCAGCCGGCCCAGTGGGTGGATTGATGGGCAACATTTATGCCTTTACAAGTTGAGCACACATTTACGAGCAACCCATCAAAAACACCAGCCTCCCTGCAGCACCAGTAAGAGAAGTTTTCAATGACCAAGTTACCAAAAACAAGTGCAGCTTCCCGCTGTACCATCGCCTGTGAAACGTGACATGCGGGAAGTGTAATTAACTTAGTGCTATTTCTGATATCATTGTGGGGAATTATGCCGAGTGCCCACAGCGCCACCCCTTCAGGGTGGCACCATCCTGCGGCGAGCGTCCTCCTGGGAGATGAAGATGCTGAGGGGTGATTTCAGGGCCTCGGCCCTGAGCTGAGCCTGCAAACAGCAGCACACACTCCCCCTCTTTGTTTTTTTCCCAATTAAGCCCCAGAGAATCCTCTTTATGTAAGCAAAGACTCATTTTAGGTGTAAGAACTTCCCTCCATTTTTGTTCTTAATCATCAGCAAATCCCTGTCTGCTATTAAAATGCACACCATGAAAACTGGGAAGCGAGCTAATCAGTCCACACTGTGCCAGGACTAATACCCTAATGCTTGGAAGAAAACATCGGAGATGTGGTGTGCGGCGGATTAACCACTTTCATGTTGAGCAAACAAAATAATAACTTCCAGCAACCTTCCGAGGCAGCAATTTGCTTTCTAAAGTTCAGAAGATTTGAACTGATGCAAAAACCAACTTCACACACACTTAAGCCCTCCAAAATACCTGCTTAGTTTGGGTATAAAAACACCACACACAGAAACTGGATCCAGCCTACAGACTGCCAGAAGTGGCTAGGACACCCCTGGGCTCAGGCAGGATCTCCTACACTTTTCTGCTGAAAGAAAAGATTCCATCCTTAGGTCATTCTAGCTGAGCTCTGTTAAAAATTAGCTGCAAAGACTTTGTCATTGAAATGCAAGTGTAGGTTGTCATTTCAGCTCAGACTTCTAACGGAATTCTCTAGAAACTGAAGTGTTGAGGCTGGAAATGCTTCCTCGCAGAGGATTCCATCCGCTCACTCCAACTCGCCAGCCTTTTGGAGCCTGGCTACCAAGATGGAAGCAGTACGGTCAGTCAGTAGACCTTGAGAGTCTCTGCTCCTCACTGTCTGTTTAGGCAGAAAACCACCCTCGGGCTGCTCTTCCATCTGGAAGATGTAATTAATAAGCCATCAGCTCCCTCAAAGAACCCCTGGAGAGCCTTGCTGGGGCTTCTGGCTCTCGGAATGGGGGCTTGGGCCCCTCCTCTGACAGCAGCGGTTTGCATTCTTTCCAGCTGTCCCTTCCACGGGCTCCTGTACCTCGCATCCCAGTCCCAGCAGCTTCACGCTCAGAGGGTGCTGTTCGGGGTGGAGGGCGAGGCTTGGAGGGAGGACTTGGGTCTTTGGCTGTGCCTGGAAGGGGCCAAGGTGATGCACCTTTGCTGACTCCACTTCCCAGCCATCTCATGTCCTGCTCCTCTGTGACATCCCACTGGCCACAAGGCCAAGTTCCCAGGGACCAGAGCCAACAGGAACCTTCCCTCGTGATAAGCTGATGTCACATCCGACTTGCTGTCATCACAGAGAGAGAGCTAGCTCACACGGGGACAGGCAAGAGAATGCAAACCCTCAAAGATCCCTCAAGGCTGACAGTGGTGACACTGTCCCACAGCAACACCCTCCCAGGGCAATACCTCAGGGGTTCCCAGGGAGGCTCGGAGGTGGGGAGCACAGTCCAGGCTCCATTCAGCTGGGATCACACGGAACAGATGCACATGAGGCTCCTTGCGGCCCTGTGAACTTGGGGAAGTCACTGGCCTGACCTCAGGATACTTCACATTCAGCACTCACCTGTCAGCAAGTGCTACCAGTACAATAAACTTGAAGGTAGGAAGAGAGGTATTTGTCTTACACCCGGGAAACATTTCCAAGTGCTTTTCTATTCTGTTTTGTTTGCCTTGGACTTGTTCTGAAAGTCACAGCAATCTTTCTGCCTCAGCCTCCTGAAGGCTGGGATTCCTGTTGCCACACTTGGATATCTGCAAGTACTTTTAATCACATTTTATTTTGTACTGGGGATCAAACTCAGGACCTCACGCTTGCTAGGTAGACGTGGTACACTTTTTTTTTAAGTGAAAATGAAGCAAAGAGATGTAAACAAATGCTAGGAGGAGGAAGCAGCTCATTCTGCGGGTCAGAGCTGCGCCCCAGAGCTGCCCACCCCACCTGGGTGTCTGTGCCTAGATCCTGTGGCCAGAACTACATGAATGCTACTCAGTCCCTACAAGGCTGACCTCGGGTGCAGCCCGGCTGCTTTGAATCCACAGAGTGTATCACTGCTGCAGCCAAACTGACACCCATGACCACACACAGCCTGGAGGTTTCCCTCAGGACTCTAGCCCTGCCCACCCATCTGCATGGCTTCATGGCCACCCCACCTACCCTTCAGGGAGCCCGGTGTTTGGGGTTGGGTCCAGCCTGGAGAGTCTGTGCTGTCCAGGGCATGAGGACGGCTCCCTGAGGAGCTGTGAGGCTGGCTGGGCCCAGCGGAGCTGGTGCCAGGGTCTGCAGGAAGCTGGACGGTCAGGCTACAGGCAAAGGGAGGCCAGCACAGAAGCCAAAGGCACAGAGTGTGGAGCGCTTGCAGTGGTCCCCACGCAGGACCCGGTGCTGCCCCATGGCAGATCAATGTCCCCCTTGAGATGTGTCAAAGGGGACGAGTGTTGTCCTTAAAATCCTCCAAGGGGAACCAGGAGGAACGCGATCTTCAGACCCTAGAATCCACACAGAACTCCACGCAAGCAAGGCTGAAAAAGGGAAATGTGCAATTTAAATTATAAAAACAGTTGAAAGATTCTGATGACAGTTGACATAGCAATTTAAGCATGAAGATGAAAACAGCCAAATAAATTCCCAAATGTGAGTCTAAATAAAACCTCTAAAAATCAGCCTACTGATATCTGTGCTAATCTAGAAATTCACAGGGACAATTATGTTCCGCCCTCTACAGAAACATTTCCAGTACCTTAGGAATCACGATGACCTTGAAATTACGATCTGGAGTGAAATATTGCATCGTTTGCAAGTTATTTTAAAAGACCACATATGGCACTAACAGGCATCTATGGGAGTATGATAAATTGCACATAGAAAACAAATTATGTAGCAGTTCTTGGCATTTTTATTAGTTAAAAATGATTTCAGCATTGACATTTTGCACAGTGAAATGAAACATAAATAGAATTAGAAGACATCTTGATGTTGGCTCTCAAATTCATCTTTTGCAATTCTGGGTTTTCTGACAAGTGCTCAGCTGTGAGAGACAGGGACTGTCCAGCGCTCCTAGCCTGGACTTTGCTCCTCTCCACTCCTTGTCTGGTCGTTGCTGCTGAACTCGGGGTCCTTGCCTGGCCAGGTCCCTTCCCAGCTCCTGGGTCTGACTGTAAATTTGTCTTTCCAGATGCAGAACCATCAAGCCCGACACACCTGCCCCTGGGTCAGCAGCTGGGCCAAGGCTGGTGGCCAAGCCCTTGCTGTGGCCTCTCCCAGAGACTAACTTAGCTGGGCACCACTGCCAACCTAAGTGTCCCCAAGGCCCGTGCGGCTGAGACCTGATCCTCAGCAGGCACAGCTCAGGGTGTTAGGAACTTTAAGGGTGGGGGCTGGGAGGGGCTGCAGGTCATTGGGGACCCACCAGGGACTGTGGGAGCCAGCCCCTTCCTCTTTCTGTCCTTTGCTTCCAACCCAGAAGGGGGGTGGTCACCACCCACGGTCACCGTGCTGTCCTGCCTCACTGCATGCCCCAAAGCAACTGGGCCAATGGGCCACACCCTGGAATCTCCGAAACCCAGAGTCCAAACGGACTCTGCTGCTCATAAGCTGACTGTGAGATGTGATCCCTGCCTAGGTGGGTGTTTAAAAACTGCTGCAGTAAAAGGCCCATCTCACTTAGAACACACTCATCCCATTGTCCTCCTTCCTGGTGTCTACAGCGGTGCTGTCCGCTGGCCTCAACGTTCTTCGCATGGCCATTTTGACTTTGGGGGAGAACCGTAGGTCGCGCAGTGGTGTCAGGTCCCGTGGGTAAGGGGGAGGAGGACACGGCTTCACAGTTTTAAACGCCGGCTGTCCACTGGGTGGCGCTCGGCAGCGGTGGTCCCTGTAGTTCTGTTCACACTTGTACAGACACTCAGGAAAGGGGACTCCAGTGTTGCTGCAGAAAGTGGTCAGGACGACGCGGTGAGTGTACTCAAAGCGAGGGGCGGATATGAAGGAGTTCATGGAAATATGTCTTTTACTGCAACACATTTTTAAAATTTAAACATGTTCTGTAGTTTTTGACCAACCCTAGCACATCCAGTGTTTGTGACAGTGGTGGAAAGCTGCCTGACATCCTCACCTGGCACTGAGCGTGGACACAGCAGAGACAGGGTCGGTGGTGGCTGTCCTTGTTCCCTGTGAGCACAGACTGTGTAGTACAAGGTAGTTTGAAATTATTTGCTTTCTAAAATGACACGTTGCCAGCCCTTCTTTTCTATACACAATGGAAATCTGCTGATGCTGTGCTGGGCGTGGCAGTACACACCTGTAATCCAGCCTTCTGTGAGGCTGAGGCAGGATGATCACAAGTTCTGTGCAATTTAGCAACTTAGTGAAACTTTGTCTCAGAATAAAACATAAAAGAGGACAGGGGACGTAGCTCAGTGTGTAGGCCCTGTGTTCGATCCCCAGTGCCACCCACACGTGACAAGCACAAGTACCTCTGACAGGAACCTTAGCATTCAGAAACAATGATTCCTCCCAACTTAAAGTAAGTCAGTGGGTCTTTTAAGAAAAAATTAAAACTTATAAAATGACATTTAGAATTTCAAAGAAATTCCATTTTTGATTTTACTTTGATTTGCATATTTAATGTATGGTGCCCATGTCAACACAAAATACTTTGCAAACTCCATAAATTACCTAAACTATCTGGCTTCCTTTCTATTTTCTTTCAACTTGGAAATCAAAAGTCTACAGGTTTCAAAAATTATTATTTCTCTAAAGACTGTTTTCTTTTTAGCCACTATCTATTTTATCTTAGAACATTTTATGAATACAGCACTAAGAAAATGGGGGAAAGGATCTAATTTTATGGATCACATAGATTTACCCGGTAATTTACTAGCGTGAAGCTAAATAAACCTCCAAATGGTCCCATGAGGTAGATGACATTATCTTCACGTACAGGCCTGAAGCCAAGCCACTCACAGAGAAAAAATAACTCTCTGTGAAGTCCCGGAGTGCTGGAGACTGAACAAGCACTGCCTCAGTCAGTCCGTGACACACAACCGCCCTGATCTGCAGACATACAGGAGATCCACTGAGAAACGTGTGCAATGCATTGCCAATCTATACTTCTAAGCAAATGCAGCATGACCTCTCCAAAATAAGCTGAGAGCATAACCAGGAAAAAGAACAATCCAGCAAGGTCACAAATGGAGACGATGTTATATAGCTCTGGTCTCGCACTACTAGTAGGAGGGCAAACAAGTGGTCAAGAGTCTTAGGGAGAGGAGCGAGAAATCCTTAAAAAGAGGTCACAGCTAGGAACTGGATCAGGGTTTCTCAGTCCTGCATCCTAACAGAAAAACTTGACGTCAAGACTTCAGAAAAGAACAGACACAAAAACACTAGATAGCATCTGAGACCCGGACGCAGGGCCACCCTTCCAGAGGGGCAGTGGATCTGTCTCATAGTCAGCGAAGGCCAGGCCTCTGGGGGAAGGTCAAGACAACGGCAACTGGGAAGTCAGTAAGAGCATAGAGATGCAAAGACAGTTGGTTATTCCAGAAAGTGACACTGCTGAGATTCTCCATGGGAGCCTGTGGGCCTGAAAGATGCACGCTGTCCTGAAACTGCAGACAGACAGACTGGCTGAGTGTGGACAGAAGCTAGAACCGCAGACCGGGGAGACAGGTGGTCTTTGGTGGGAGATGGCCCAGCCTCTGCCGGGAGTCTGGCACCTGGGGCTAACTCCAGGTCTTGGTCAGGGATGAAAAGTGACAGCACCATAGATCTGACCTTGAGAATCAGTGCATCTCCAGATTAAGCTCTCCGTCCTCCACACCACCCCGAAGCTCTTCCCTGGGTGCCTGTGCCAGGGAACCAAAAGCTGCAGGTCTCAGCATCACAGCCCTGGAAGCAATGTCTGGCTCTCTCTGCCCCAAGACCGCATGTAGGAAGTAGCTAATCTTGAAAACCACCTTTACATAAACAGCTAAGGTGATTTCCTTAGAGGACCCAACCAAGGGAAGCCTTACATTATTCTCCCCAGGAAACTGTGGCAATCGCTGTTCTGGCAAGCTGGAGACTCACAAGACTGATAAAAGTTAATAACATTGTTTTAATCTTTTCTGTAACATCCATTCATCTGAGCGTCAGTGACACTGGAGAAGCCGGGAAAAGGGCTCGAACCCGATGTCGCTCTACGGGCAGGGCCTGAGCAATCTCTTGGTCTCACAGCTCCTAGGAGCAGGCGGTACGCTGGCCCACATCAAGCTCTAACACGCAGCAGGGGATATTCCCATGACCCAGACAGTGAAGCACCTGCTGTGCTCATCTGCAGCACCAACGGCCTCGGGGAGCCGGTCAGATTCAGCCCCTTATCACCTGTTTTAGATGTGAGAAGGAAAGCACACTTGCACAAGGCCACAGAGGGGACTCAGGACCCCAGGGGCCACAGTCAGCAGTCCTGGGGGTCCTGTTTGACAGGCAGATGTGCTTGCTCATGCTGAGCAGCTTATCCACACTCTTCCACCCCCAGCCCTGGCACAGAGCCAGGTACAGCCAGGGTGCTCAGGAAAGATCTGTTGAGTAAATGGAGAAAGGTTCTGGGAATCTCCTCCGTGAGGCTCTGAGAGGTTAAAAGGAGTGATGCCTGAATTTAGACCCAGGGATATCCATGTGTCCACATGTCTACCCCCAGAAGCTCACATCCTTAACCACCTGCCTGTGTCTTTAGTGAAAAATATTACCTGAACCCAGGCTGTGTGCCAGACCAGGTGCTGTGACACTGACTGCTGTGCTTGATGAGGGTACAGGGTGGTGGAGGAGACAGACAGGGCCACTAACCCATGAATTATCAAACTGAGTCAAAGGATATAGATGGCTGCTTCTCCTCCACCCAATGGGGTGGGGCTGGGGACACCTAGGAGACCCCCAACCCTGGGTCCAGGCAAGTCCCAGAGGTCACTTACCCAAGCAGTCTGAGCTACCTGGGCTGCAGCATGCTTCTCCACCACCTGATTGCCTTCTGGCTTTACCTGTCCAGAGCGATCCTGTAGACACATCAGAGAGGGGTGTTTGGAAAAGAATTCCCACCAGCTCCAGACTCCGTCTGGCTGAAGTTGGCCATGCAGTAAGCATCTCCACACACAGGGCAGCCAGGTCACTCCTTTCCCTGTGTAGCAAAAGCCCAGTTGCTGTCCCTATCCAAGAACCCACTTAGTGAGTATCCAAAGGGCAAAGCCTGGGGCCAGACTGGAGCCCCCTGGCCGGGGCTGTATCCTAAGGCCCCTTCCTGTGTGCTGCTCCTCTAGCCAACTCATGGGTCAGGGTATACACTCTGCAGAGCAACCCCTCATCCACAGGCCTGGCAAGTGCCGGTTGGAGTTCTTCACTCAGCGAAGTGTGAAACAGCATCGGGTCAGACATCGGAGGACAAGGTGAATACAACAATGTGATGCCCCTCCTCTGCGGGGAGCTATCTTGTAGGGGTACAGTATCCCAGCCTCGTTCCTGGTTGCCGGGACAAAATACCCGGCACCCTCAAGTTCAAAGGGGAGAGGGTTGTTTTGGCTCACTGTTGAGGTGCTTCATTCCATGGCTAGCTGGCTCAACTTCCAAAACAGCTTGGCAGAAGGGTCTGGTAGAAGGGAGCTGCTCAGGGCATGGAGGCCAGGAAGCAGTGGGAGTAGTGAAGAGGCCCAGGGAGGAGGCAGATGCACCCTCTGGGCCACGCCCCAGTGACCACTTCTCAGCAGGCCCCACCTCCTCACAGCAAGTCAGCTGTAGCACCCCATAACCCGGTCCCCTTCCTGCCTCTGAGTATATGAGGCTTTGAGGGGAGCATCCAGACATGAGCACCAGCACATTAGTAAAAGCAAAAAGAAACAGCTGACATTAATATGAAGACTATATTTATTTAACCCAATATATCCAAAATATTCTCATTTCAAGGTGTGATTAATATAAATTTTTTAGGTGATGTTTACTCAGGGGCGGTATGCAGTCACCTGACCAGTGCAGCCCCAGAGACCTGTTCCCAGTATCCTTCTAGAGGCACCATCTATGGTGCTAGAGATCCCAGGATGTCCTATTCCCACTCATGGAAAGGCAAGTCCCCACCTAGAACCTGTCCCATGCCACACTCAGTGGACAGAGGCCCAGGACACCTTCCAGTGTATGGACTTGGCTGCCCTTCAACCCACACAGACCAGCTGCTCTGTGTCAGGTGTGGAACAGACCCAAAAGACTGGGCTATGCAAGACCTGTGCTGGGCTTGGTCAGCACCCAGCTGCCCAGCCAGCCAGCAGCCTGCTAGGGGTCCTGCTACTGCTTCCTTACCAAGGGCTAGAAAGAGGCCTCGGTGGCCCCCCCAGCAACCTTCCCCAAATGCTTTCCCAGCCATCTCTGCTAAATTCCACTCCACTTTTGGCTCTGACCAATAGATTCTGAAGTTCACTTGAAGTGTCAACAGAGCTATCACAAACTCTGGCAAGTGACAGCAAACCAATCAAAGGATGGCTGACTGCTTACCATCCAATTATTTAAATGCAGGATGACCAAAAATTGCGTATTTTTATAAGAAAATATAACAAGAAATAAAAAACAACAATTTCAACAGATTTATTCAGTACAAGAATTGACTGGGTCAAATGACACCTGCCTGAGTAGCACTTGGACTTGCACAAACGTGTGACCCAAGTGCAGCTGCCCAAGTGACACTCAGCATTAACTGGTAAGTGGCTAACTCGGGTGACCCACAAAAGGTTGAGTGCCACGTCACCCCACTACTGGAGGACTCAGGTCACTGCAGGACAGGCTTCACACTTTCACCCCATGTCCCGTGTCGTGCTCTTTCTCTCTGTCTTCCTGGCTTGTCCTTGCCATCTCCAGAAGACACTTTGAGGTCTCAGTGGCCTCCTCACAGAGCCTCATCCAAATAAAGAGAAACGATCAATTTTTCAGCTCCCCACCCATCCTAGGATTCCTTCTCTATCGTTGGCTAGAACTGGCCACATGACCACCTCTAAACCAATCTCTATACATGCTTGCTAGCTTCCCAACTGGGTTAGACCAATCAGAGGCCATCCTGGAAGCTGAGGAAGGGTTAGTTCCAGCCAAACAGTAGGGCTGGCGATAGAGAAGGATGAATCCCCGCAGGAAACTCGAGGTCTGGGAGAAGCTGAGGCGGCACCTGAGGGGTCCTGGCAAACATCCACCATGATCAAAATGATGTGTCCACACCTGTGCCTCTGTCTTGCCCAACGTGTGGGTGTTCAGCTGAGGAAGTGCTGCATGGGAGCTTCAGCTATGTCGCTCAAAATTAATTTCAGTCTCACTGGAGAACTATCCTAGCTTAGACTCCTTTGGCTGGAGAAATTCTCCTTAGAGCATGGCATTGGACACAACACTCCTCCCGTCCTGGGTAGGATTTCCCCAGACTGCTCAGCTGAAAGCCTAAGTACATCCCAGGGATATTAAGACACAGAAACTGCAGAAGAGTTAAAAATAATTGCAGTCAGAGTCTGTGGACAAAGCTCATATGTTACCATCTTGTACCCAAAGATTGCACCAGGAAAGCCCACTCAGGCGGCGGCCGGCACACCTTTTGGGAACTAGGAAAACAACCTCAGGGAGCCCTGGTGTCCAATTCCTATGAAGGATTCCTTCAAGTGATTTTCTCTTGAGCTCCTTTTGATGACAATACTGAACCTTGTGCATAAGGGACTCATGAAGTATCAGTTATTCTAGAAAAAGAATACTTCTTAATACTATTCTCAGTCACTTCTGCTCTGGGGCTGTCACGTGTCATGCTCATTTGAACGATGGAGAGTCCTCCTGAGTTTAGAATTCAAATGTAGCAGTTACAGAAATTGATAACCAGTGGCATCCTCCAGGGCAGGGATGGTGTCTGTCCAGTTCAGCCCATCTTGGAAGGCAGTCTGTGCCCAGCAGACATTGGAGGCAGGGAAATGAGGGTTGAATCCAGGGTTCTGCCTGTGACTCTGACACATTTTCTGCTCTGAAGCCTGTGCGGGTGAGAATAGGCAGCCAGGGCTGAGAACTGGGTGCTTAGAGACACGCTCAAAGCAAGAACTCCACTCAGCGCGGTGGCTCAGTGCTGGGGGCCAGAGATGGGGAAAACACCAGCGCCTTTCCGTGCCAGGGGACACCTAAGTAGCCACAGTGCAAGGTGACCCTCCTAACACAAGGGAGAGCAGTATTACAGACGAGGCGAGACGCAACCCACCGCCCCAGCAGGGAGGAATTTGCGCTGTTCCAGCAGGGAAGAATTTGCGCTGTTCTAGCAGGGAGGAATTTGTGCTGTTCTAGCAGGGAGGAATTTCAGCAGGCGCTACCAGGAGGTCCCTGAAGGACTTCCAGGCCGGGAGGAGGGCTGAGGGGTGGCTGTCCTCTTCAGATGAGATAACGCCCACCCATCCTAGCTGCCTGAGGACACAGCTGCGTGGCCCCTTCACCAGCCCATGGGTGCCTCACGTGCTAGATCAGAGCCTGCTGGGAGAGAACAAGGTGCCGGAATGGAAAGCTCCGTGGAGTGGGGCAAGCCCTATGGCCCAAGGCGGGGGCCGCTTCCTGGGTGCTGTTTTGCTCCTGTCCTGGCTGCTAGACAGATCTGTGTGTGCAGCGGCTTCTGGAGTTCCTAATGAGCTGCTAACAAGCTGTCAATTACGGGCACAAGTGAGGAGAGATGGTGGGAGGGCTCCGCATGCTCCCACCCAGGCCTCAGTCTGGATCTGAACTTCTCTTCTGGGCACCTGCGACCGGTGTGGGGAAAATACCCAGGGGGCTCCTGGTTTTGGGGTAGGGGTGGAGTCAGAGACCTGAAACTCAAAGTAAAACATCTGTGTCTTCCTCTAAGTGCAGAAATCCTCTAGCAAACCAAACGGTTAATTCTTAACTGCAACTTGCAAACCTGTGCTGGCAGAAGACTTGATTCCGGGCGACGCTCCTTGTCATTTATTTTCCGGCCATTTGGCTCCATGGGCTTTCTGCAGCGTACCAGTCCCTGTCGGCTGGGGCGGGAGCGGAGGGGCTCCACACAAAGCAAGAAAACTGCGCAAGGGAGAACAACTTTCCAGGTGACTGTTCCCGCCGCCACAGCCTCCCTGGGGAGTCCTGGAAGCGGCTGCTGCGGCCTGACTCTCAGCTGCTTGACTGGCAGCACTGAGACAATGTGCCCAGCAGGGAGAGCCATCAGCCGGCTGGGCCGGGGCAGGCTGGCACATTCTGTGACAGTGGGAAGTTCTCCAGGACACAAGGGAACATGAAAGGGGCCCCAGAGAGAAAGGGACCACACTCAGAAGCCCTCCCTGGTTGGCAGTGTGCCAGTTACTGGTTAACTTGGAGGCTGGGAGAGCAGCAAAGGAGGGGGCTCCCAGCAACAGACGAGCGGTCCCGCCTTGGGAGTCACTGAGGAGAGGAGCGGGGATGGGAGAGGCTGTCCCCAGACAGGGGGGCTCATGTGCAACCTCTGTCCCCACTACACGCCCCCAAAGGCAATCATTCCCCCTAGAGACCCAAGCCTCCATGGAGGGGGCCCTCAGATTCACAGAGCCAGTTTCTGGTTAGCTCAGGCCTGGTGACTCAGGTTCCTCAGGATTAGAATGTTGGTGGCAATCCCAGAATGAAAGGAGACATCCAGGAAGGTCACTTAGTCCCTCCTGATGCAGACAGCTGAGGTTCCCTTCCTGGGGTGCGGTTGTCTCCTGGGGGCCTCCTTCCCATAGTGGTCACCACCCCCTTCTGGCCTCAACCCCTCCCCTTGCCCTGCTCCGGCCCTGCACTTGGAATCTGAGGCCCAGGCTCAAAGCCACTTATGCTCCCCCAGTGGCCCTGCAGATGCTGGCCACGCAGTGGCTTTCTGTCCCCAAGAAGACGATGCCTCGCCCATCACAAGGACCCGGTGGCCTTTGAGCGTTGCCCGTGGTGACTGCTGTCTGTCGCCCATCTGTCCAGCTGTCCCCTGCCCCTGCATCCAAACTCAGGAACTGGGCAAAAGGACAGATTTCTTAGAAGCAGTCTGAGAAAGCTGTGCTACACACTGACCCACAGGGCTGCCCCAAATCCCACTGGCCTGCGCACCAGCCAGGTTTCCAGCAGTGAGCACCCACTCCGTTGGCTGCACGGAGTGGGTGGGTCACATAGTGGCCGCAGCGGTCCCGAGGTGGGAGCTCTGGTCAGCCCCCAGCCTGGGCTCCCTGCAGGGCTCACTGCCCACAGAGCCCAGGGGAAGCCGGCCAGCCCCAGCCCCGGCCAAGGTGTTGCAATTTTCCCTGTGCGACAGCAGCAACATGCTTGAAACGCAGGTCTCCTGCTCTCCCCACCCCTCAGCACCAGCAGCGTGGCAATCCCTTGGAAAAGTGATCCAGACTGAGGACGTCTCCGTCTTTCCCCAGGGAGCCTCACGGGCCAATTCCTGCCACATCCTCCTGTGATGAGCAGTCAAGTCCAGGGGCACAGAGAGGGGGAGAAAACATGGACAGGGCAGGACAGGAAGAATAAGCCACATTAAGAAAAGAGTTCCATATTTGTAAGGAAAAATCAGTTGTTTTTCTTTACAGAGGGCTGCAGGCCTGAGGGGCCTTGTCTCCCCAGCTGCAGTCCCTACATCTGCGGCTTGCTTGTGCCCCCTAGTGGCCAGTGGCAGCCAATGCTTTCCCGGAGTGACAGCCAGACTCAGGCCCCCGGCTTTATTACATCATGAATTTTGATAAGCCCATTAGCCAGCCAGGCAGCAGGGAGGGGGTGCTGTCCTCTCTTGATGACTACACAATGAGGAGTAATATATTTTAATTTAAACACCATAAACCTATTGAGTGCTTAATTAACTTTAACCGTCTTTAGGGGAATGAAGCCAATTTGAGGGGGTCAAAAGGAGTTGTTTCAATATCAAACAGTTTTACATAGTCAAGCCATTCATTCGGCCTACAGCTACTGATTAACACACAAAATTAACATGTTAGTAAAAATTCATATTCAGGCCTCTGGGGAAATTAAGATGCGCATGCACAGGGCATGATTAGCACTGCTATTGTTTTCTACCAACAATATCATTTAATGGGTTTTCAGAATTACAGAAAGAGAGACTGGTGCTGGCTTGAATTGATTATTTACCACAAAGCTGTGAAATATAGAAACGCTAGAAAACATCTCAAGCCAAAAGGGTCGGCGCCCAGAGGCCGGAAATCTTCCCCAGAGGCGAGCGCATCCTCCTGGGCTTGGCGGGACTAGCTGAGCACGGCCAGCGCTCACACAGGGGCCGGGGCTGCATGGGCCAGCACAGCCTGGAGCTGCCTGGTGGAAAGGGGAGGATTTCACTGAAGATGCAGTCAGGCCCCACGCCCAGCCCACTCCCCACAGATACCCCCAACAGATCACCTTATTCCGAAGGATAAACAAAGAAGGAAGACAGCGTTTTTTTGACTGATAAGGAGTCTGTGAAAAGGATTACAGAGAGCAAGAGTCGGTGTTTCCACATTTGCACAGCACATTTAGTTGGGAGCCTCCTGGCAGCTGCAGGGAAAATGTCAAGGGCTCTGGGATCTGTACATCAGTGTCAGTGGATAGATACACTTCCCATCTCACACTAGATTCAAGAGCAACTGATTTAGTGGCTACTTAGGGAAAGGTTACTCAGACAGTTGACTGTCAGCATGCATAATTAAGTGCCACAAAGGTGGGGAAGGATTCTCTCAACGTGCATCCAGGGTGTGGGGCTCCGTGAGGGGCACCCACAGACTTCAAGGTGAACCAGCAAAGCTGCTGTGCAGGGAGCTGAGCTCACCAGACCTGGCCTTCACCCCCAGCTGCCCACCATGACCAAGGGATCCCAGAACAGCCATCCCATGCCGGGCCTGGCCACCTGCTCACATGGGATTTTTACTATTTTTTAAAAGCTGACCATATAGCTGAGCACTTTTCCCAAGCTTTTGGACAGTGGTGATCCTGATTCCAGGACTCTTTGGGGTCCCTCCCCCACAAAATGACAACCCCTCTGTGATCCAGCTGTCCTGGGTACCCTTCCCCAAAAATCCAGCTTGGAAACAGTGACAGGTCAGGGGAACTCTGGAGACATCACCCCAGGGGCCAGCATGAAATCTGTCTGCTCCTGAGGCCCAGTGAGTGCAGCAGCTGGGAGAGCGGGGTACACAGAGCAGGAGTCCAGGCAGGGCCTTCCATCACCCTAAGAAACTTTCTGATGCAGAGGGAGGGGAGAGGGACCCCTGGTCAGGTCTGAGGGCCGGGCTCCAGAGGGGAAAAGCCCGGAGCCCCTCATACTCTCCTTTCCCAACCTTGGGCTTCAGATAGCCTTTGAAACACTGGGAGGGGCCTGACCGGAGGCAAGGACTAGGGTCACCTCATTCCAGGAACACCAGCTTCTCATCAGTAAGGTACATGTGCAATTACAGCTGAGTCAAACCACAAAATAGAAAACACCCAAAGAAGGCAGTGGACAAGACTCTGGCTGGTGTCCAGCATCCACCCTCCCCTTCCTCAGCCACAGAACCCCCATGTTATCCTGAGACAATGAATTTGACCAGACACATTCTTAGGGACCCCTATAGATGTGTGACCAGGGCACCGAGTGTTACCCAGTGATCGTCATGCGGAGTGTCACACAGCCGCCAGAAGAGTTCTGGGGAAGCTGCTCAGCCAGAAGTCACCCATCTCTCCCCTCTCCTGCTTCCTGCTTCAGTGCCGGTCAAGCGCCAGCAGATTTGCTCAGGCCTGGGTCACTTCTGGATGGCATCTGTGGGTCATTGTTTATGTCTAGATATCCCCCGAGAGCCTCACGTGTGCAGAGCTGGGGCTTTGGGAAGGTGGTTGAATTGTAAGGTGCTACAGCTGGCTGCTGTTAGGAGGCCGGGGCTGGTGGGAAGAGGTGGGTTGCTGGGGCATGGCCTGGAAGGATTCACGCCTCCTTCTCTCCCTGCCTCCTGGCCACACTGTGAGCAGCTGTCCTCGGCCCAGACTCTTCCACCGTGGTGCCCTGCCTGGGAGCAGCTGACTGTGCACTGGACCCTCTAAACCCATGAGCAAAAATAACCCTCTGCTCCTCTCAGTTGTGGGTGTCTGGTGTGGTGTCTCAGCAACAGGAAGTGGCTAAGGCAGTGTCCCTGTCATGGAGTTGGGGGGCAGAAAGAGAAGTGGCTGCATCTGCCTGCCCCGGGGCCCTTCCCATATAAAAAACTCTGGGTCAATCTCATTCAAATCCCTGTTCCTGTGGAGTCTCTGCCATGTGCTGCTGACGACCCCTTGGAGCTGGGATGGGTCAACTGTCAGTTAGCAGGAGCCATGGGGCTGTGGAAAGGCTTGTGATTCCAAACCGGGCGTCAAGAGGAGCTGGCGAGTGCTCAGAAACGGTCCTGTCTGGGCTTTTACGTGCCACTATTTAAAATCATAAACACTGACATCCAGGAGACAGAGGGAGCAGATGCCATTATTTCAAACATTAGTGCGCGGAGCGAGGCAAGCCACTTCACTTAGAAGATGTTTAACACAGGTAGCGTAATTGCTGCCTAATGGGCCAGGGACCGAGAGGGGCCTGCCTTGGCGCGCCCAGCTCCCCTCCACCTCCTTGCCCAGGAAACGCAACCATGTCACCTGGAGATTACAAGCCCAACACGACCACAGCTCACCACTTCTGCGGTCCTTTGGTCCTTCCGTACTCAGACACAGAGCTCAGCCCCTTTGGGGGCTGTGTTTGGTGCCTGGCTTGGAACTCGCCCAGGAGTGTCACACTGATAGTGGACCAGGTGGCCTTTGTCACAGCCTTCCTGACCTGGGCTTTCAGCTGCCTCTCTCTTGCCCGGTTCTTCCCTCCTGTGTCAAGTGTCACTTATTTATTTATTTTGTGATATTGCATATTGAACCCAGGGAGGGCTGAGCTATCTCATTTCTTATTTTGAAACAAGGTCTAAGTTCCAAGGCTGGCCTTGAACTCACGATCCTCCTGCCTCAGCCTCCTGAATAAGCTGGATGTCAGGTGCGATTCACCGTGCCTGGCTTTCCTACTTACCTTTTAAGATTCTGGTCCGGTGTTTCCTCCACTGGCAAGGCTCATCCAGGTCCTGCCTGGCTTTCCCATGACTGTCGCCTCTCCCATGATGACAGCTGCCACTGCTTGGGTGCTTGCTGCGCCCCAGGTGCTCTGCCGACCAGGGCTGTGTGTGATTGCCTCACCCTGGGGACCCCCTCCTATAGACCTGGCCAGGAGGGAAATTCATACCTTGTGTTGTGCTTTGCAATTGGCAAGAGAAAGCAATGACTCAGGCAAGATCATCAGTGTAGAGGCCACATCATGGCCCTGTGCGCAAGCCTGGTCTCTTTTCTGGTTTTGCCCCGCCTCTGGCAGTGCCCCACATCCAGCGGGCACCCCATAAAGGTCAGCTGCGTACCTGGCGCCCAGCACCCGTTTGGGGGCTAAGCAGCCACTGGATGCAGGTGACAGGCATCTCACGAGACGGGGCTGTGGCGGAGTCTGGTTCCTGGGATGCAGCCAGCTGAGGAAGGAGCCACCTCCAGCGCAGGGCTTTCCATGTGGAGGGACCTGGAAGCAAAACAGATCAGCAGGAGCTGCAGGTGCCCAGGGAATTTCTCTGTGTGCAAATCCCAGGGGACAAGGGCCCTAAATTCAGGAGGGGACCTTCAGGGGCCCTGGATAAGCATCCAGGCTCTGGGCAGAAACTGGAGGGCCAGCAGGGGCCAGGCAGTGGGGCTGTCCCCAGGCACCGTGCTGGGAGGTAGGGAAGAAGGCGGCAGGGGAAGTGAGCCAGTCATCAGGACAGCACAGGACACCCCTCTCTCCTCTCCTCCTCCTCTCCCACCCAGCAAATGCCTCAAGCCATGGCTGTGTTGCACACATGCACATACACACGCACGCACACACACACACACACACACGCACGCACGCACGCACGCACTTGTGCACATCCAGCTCAGGTCCAGGCAGTGGCTTCTACGACGGGGACAGGTGCTGTGGCTTCCAGCAGCCGCACCAGGCTCCTGGCAGTGCCTCCATAGGTTGGAGCGTGGCCTGCGCTTCTCCATGCCGGACTGCACGGCCCTAACCCCCGCGCTCCCCCAAACACCTCCTCTCTGTGTCCCTGGGTGGGCCACCCTGTTCCAGCTACAGACATCACCTCACCTTCTTCTCAGTCCCCAGAAGCCAAAACCAGTCCAGCCTTCCTGAAAGTGCGGGTGGGGCTCCTTCTCCTTCTAACAGGGATGCAGCAGGCCTATGTGTGTGGCAGCTGTCGGGCTCTGCGGGGACATGGACACCTCGTCCTGAGTCCAGGGAGTGAGCGCTGGGGGCGTGTCAGGAACACAGGGCCTCGCTCCAGCCCAGCCCATCCTCTGCTTCCTTCCCCCTGTGCCCTCAGGAGCTGCTATGACCTCTTCCTGTGCCCAGCACCATCAGCGCAAACCCTACCTCTGCCCCACACCTGGCCCCCACCCCATCACCCCACCCTGGCCTTGAGGGTACTTTCCTGGCCCTGCGTCCCCTTCCCATCCCGAGGGTTGCACCCGCCTCAACCTCCACCTGTCTGCTCCTCACAGCCCTTCGCAGCCCGCCTTCCCCGCCTTCTGGGACAGGAGCCCCCGCACCCACCCTGGGCTGCGCCCTCAGGCTCCTGCCGAGCTCCAGAGCTTCATCTCTTCCCTTCTGCTTATAGCCAGGCCTGGAGTTCCGTTTCAAATCGCTGCAGCAAGCGCAGCGCCGCTGTGTGAAGGCCAACTGCCCTGAGCAGTGAGTGAAAACAGAGGGAAGCGTAGACCACGCAGCTGGTCAGAACTCGGGAGCCAGCCCGGCGAGGGTGAGCTCACCGAGGTGCCCTGGAAGCCCTGCTCCCGTGGGCCTGGCTCACCTGCGGCCACAGCCTGGGCCAGATCTGCCACATTCGCATCTCCTCACCTGGCTTGCCCATGTGCACCCTTTTCCCAATCACAGACCAGCTTGTGGTTCACCGCTGGCAGCTGACCTCGGTCTACACTGGGCCTCTGACTAACTCAGTTGCCAGGGCAAAGGCCTGGGTCTGCCTCATCTAGGAATCCTCAAAAGACAGAATGAGCCAGACTGGGTGGCAGCACACACCTGTAACCACATCTCCCTGGGAGGCTGAGGCTGGAGGATGGCGAATTTGGGGCCAGCCTGGGCAATGTAGCAAGACTCTGTCTTAAAATTAAAAAACAATTTAAAAACTCAAAAAGGCTGGGGCTGGAGCTCATAGTATAGCACCAGTGGGCACTGACCTCCTAGCGTAGAAGCTCGTAATGGAGACGGATGAGAAGGCCTTATCCCCAGGAGCAGCGCTGGCTGTGCTGGGGCAGTGTCAGGGCTGGCAGCAGGATGCAGGGCACTTCTGGTCCTCCTCACACAAACCTGCATGGATGGAAGCCACGTGCTCCCTCCGGCTCCTCCATCCAGGTCACTCTGACAGCGCTCGGCGGCCGGCCGTCCCCCACACCCAGACCTTTCCCTTCTCCTCACTGGTCCCCGTGCCACTGTCCTCCCCCAACGCTGGAGGAAGCTCTTTCCCTGCAGTGCTGGCTGACTGTGTCACTCTCCTGCTTCAGCCTTGGTGGCCTCCCACAGTCAGGGGTCCTGTCCAGGTTCTTCACGTCCTGAACAAAGACCTGATCAGGATGCTCAGGGCCAACGACTGATCAGAAAGAGAAAGGATGACACTCCTCCACTGGGGGACAGTGCCAAGAGCTCCGCCTGCGAGGCTTGGCATCAAGGGCTTCAGCTCTGGGGCTAGAGTTGGGATCGGGGTTTGGTCTGAGGTCTGACACCCGCCTTAGCCGTTTGACTCAACCTCCTTGTGGGTTAGTGGGATCTTCAATCTTTTGTGACCCTCACAGGAATTGTCATGGTGCCCACAGCCCATGGGGTTCAAGTCTGCACAGTCAGTGACCTGGTGAGGGGGGTTGGGGCCACCAAGGCTTGAGGAGACCCAGGCACACACCTGGAGACTGTCATATGTGAGCTGAGTTGCCTGCTCACCACTTCCCTCCCGGAGGAGAGTGGGCCCTCCCTCCTTCCCAGCCTCGTCCTTGTCACCTCTGCTGCAGGCCTACAGGAGGTGCAACCCCCACCTGCCAGATCCCTCCGAGGATCTCCCCCAACTGACTCCAAGTTCCTCCTTGCTGTGGGCAACTCAGGCACCTTGCGCTATGCCCGGGAGAATTCCCACTGCTCTGTGCATCCAGACAAGAGGTCCCTTCTCCATGGGCAGCAGCCATTCTGCCGCTGCCACACAGCCAGCCCTTGCTCGCCCTGACTGTGCCCCCTTTGCCCCGCCTCTTCAGAGGCTGTCTGGTGGCCTGGCCTTGCTCTTGGGGCTCGATAACAATTGTGGGTGACACCAGCGAGTCTACTCCAGCAGGTGCTTGCTGTGGCCAGACCAGGATGAGAAACAGCTCTGGAGGACATCAGAGTGTACTCTGTGGACGTAGGCAGTACCCACACACTAAACAAGTTAAGCAGAAAAACCGCTGCACACTGTCCCTGCAGCTCCTTAGAGAGGTCTCCTGTGCCACTGGGTTCCACACGGTCTGCCTTTGCTCAGAAAGTATGCACTGCTGAGGGGTCTCACACCTGGTCAGCAAAGGGGCATTCCTGAGCTCACACAACCTCGAGGCTGGAGCTGAGGCCTGGGTTCGAATCCCAGCTCCACCTGGGCAGATGACTGTGAAGACTTGAACCCTGTGGGCTGTGGGCACCATGACAGTTCCTCTGAGGATCTGCCCCAACAAAAGGCTGAAGACCCCACTGCCCCACAGGGAAGTTGAGTCAAGCTGCTATGGCGGGAGTCAGACCTCAGACCAAACCTGGGTCCCACTCTAGCACCAGGGCTGAAGCCCTCGGTGCCAAACCTCACAGGTGGAGCTCTTCACACTGTCCCTCCAGTGCCTCTTTCCTTTTTATTCACCATAAATAGACAATAATAAATGCTCAGCTTGTTGTGTCCTTTGAAGTCACTGAAAATATCAAGTGCTTAGAATACAAAGTTCATGCCGTTACGTCTAACAACTCTACTGACCTTTCAGGGGGAACAAGGCCTGGCCAGCTGACACCATGCACCACCCTGGCTGCACCTTGGCTCTCCTGTGGTGGCCACACAGACGGACGTCACCTCTGGACCCAGGACCCAGCGACTGTCTTGACCCACACCGGGGACTGTGACACTCCCTCCCGGTGAGCAGGTCTTCTCACTGCTCAGAGGGAGCCGTGTGGTACGCAGCACAGGGCTACTGAGCTTCTGCTCCTTCCTTCTTGCTGTTTTTAGGGCCTTCGCTTTGGAAGGATTTGTTTTTTAAATGTGGACGCAGGCAGCAGTCACTCTTCCCTAGCACCCAGCAAAGAGTGAAGCTTCGAAAGCAGCACCACTCCCTGGGGAGTCGCCAGGGCCCTCTTCCCACACAGGAAGTGGATACCACACACCTGCCCAGTGCCAGGCTCTGTGAGGGCTGCAGGCAGCAGGAAGAGGCCGGCCCCCACTCTGGGGACATGAGTACTGACTGTCATCTTCCATCTCTAAGCAAAGGCTTGGAGGAAATCAACCTGCAGGAAGCTACTTGCTGGTGAGTGAGCCAGCTAGGTTTTTATTTTATTTTGTTTTGTTTTGTTTGAGACAGGGTCTTGCTATGTAGCATAGGCTGGCCTTGAATTCATGGCATTTCCTCCGCTTCAGCCTCCCAAGAGCTGGGATGACAGGTACAGGTCACCAACCCTGGCTGCCAGCTAGGGTTTGAACCCAGCTCAGATAATGTAGGGGGCCATCTGCTGGGTCGGCTTCCACTGTATCAGAACCTGGAGATATTGCATGAAGTCTGCAGAGCCGGAGTTCTACCACTGCCGTCCCAGACCCCACGGCACTCACGGCCCCATCACTGCATGCACCTTACGGCGGGAGGTGACCCTAGGCAGACACAAGCAGAGAAGAGTCTCATGCTGACCCTGGGGTGGGGGCTGACCCCAAATCAGCCCAGCCCTGTGGACTGGGACCTGTGACACAGCTGGCACAGGGCTCTGCCCTCAGAGCGTAGCAGCAGCTAGTTGAGCTGTCAGACAGAAGTCTCCATCTAGCATGTAGATAGGACAGAGACCAAGCCTGTGGGGATCAGGAGCAGGGAGAACGATCCACCAGACACAGACCATGTGAGAGAAAGGCCAGGGGGATTTGAAGCTCCAGCATGGGAGGAGAGAGCACAGCTAGGACAATAGTGAATCACAGCAGCTTCACCCACTTAGGGCCCCCCAGAAACTCCTCTTGTTGGGGCCACTGCCTAGAGTCCCTGCATGAAGGCTTCTAAGACCCCCAGCCCCAAGCTACTGTGTCCTCTCCACACCTAACATCCTGGGCCCCAAACAGGCCATGAGCTCCCCTCACCCCCAATCCTTCTCCACTCCCAAATTCTCAAGGCCCAGCCACACCCCCCACTGTCCTCACAGAAAGACCTCCGATCTCATCACAGCCTGGTGGTCCTAGCTGGAGCCCTGTCAAAGTCACCAACCAACTGAACTGGCCTGGTCCACAGGGCTTGAACCAGAGCTTCCACCCCAGCCCCGGGGCGTTTCCTCTGGGGACCACTGGCCATGCTGGGAGGGATGCACTCCCGATGCCTAGTGCTGGAGGCCAGGGAGGAGCTGGGCATCCTCCAGGGCAGGGGCCGCCCCACTGCAGAGAGTTATTAGGCCTGAAATGCCAATGTGCTGAGGCTGACAGGCTAGGCACAATTTGGGGCAGACAGTACAACAATGCATTTGTAGAAGCAGAGTGGCAGGGCCTTTTTCTGGGAGCTGCTATGATACTAGAGGGCTGCATGTGGCTCTGGACTCCCGCTGTGACTCAGCCATGACCCCACCACTTCCCAATGCAACCTGAAGCCTCTGTTTGCTCAACTGCAGAAGGGCCACAGTGCGCCGCCATTAGGGTTGGAATTGGGGTCCTCCGAAGCTCACTGTGGAACTTTTGACCCCCAGGACCTCACATGGAGGTAGGTAGGGTCTTTCCAGAGGTGGTCAAGTTTAAATGAGGTCACTCGGAGGGCCCATCTCAAGTAGAAGGCATGTCCTTGAGAGCAGCGAGTGTGCAAACAGTGCCACACAGGGACAGCATGAAAAGGTAAAGGCAGAGATCAGGGTCAAGCTTCTATGGCTAAAGAGCACTGTGGGTGGCTAGCACACTCCAGGTGCAGGGGCATGGGGCACATGGTCCCTCTCAGCCCCCAAGGGAACCAGCCACCCTGCGGTCCCTGGCCTCAGGTGCTGCCCTCAGAAAAGAAATGCCTCGTTTTTGAGCTAGCCAGTTGTCTTAGCTGCTCTTCTCATTGCTGGATAAAGTACTTGATGCTCAAAATCAAAGGGGAAAAGGTTGAGTCAGCTCACAGTTTGTACAAGTTTCAGTCCACAGTCAGCTGGCTCCGAGGCAGGCAGCATTGCAGAGGAGAAACAGTCTGTGGCAGTGGGGGACAGAAAAAACAACAGACCCTAACAGTTTCTTCCTGCACCTTCTACTCTCTGCCTTGGCTCCTGTCTGTGAACTGATCGCACACCCTAAATCCCAGCATCGCACACTCTAGATTCAGCCATCTCTGGTAAAGCTCCATGAGCAAGTGAGGCTTTGGGGACACAGACAAAACCCTAACACCAATTTTGGGGTTTTTGTTACACAGCCCTAACAGATACATCGGCCCTGCAGATGGCGATGAGGAAGAAAGACCAAGTTTAGGAGACACAAAACACATATTCCACAGGCCACACCGAGGACACAGACTTCACAGCTGTTGTTGTTTCAGCTTCTGAAAGTGCTGACCGTGACCTAGATGTCAGACAAGTGTATACACAAAACATCAGGAAGTGCTAACCCACCCAAGCTATCTGAGACACGGGGCTTTTGAATCTGTGTAGGACACCAACACAAAATTCTGTCGCAAGCCACATGCATTTTTCATGTGTCATGGTGACTCTGGGGTCCTTCATGTGTCTGTACACTCATGGTCTTCCTCGCATAGCTGCGCACACTCACAGGACTGCTGTAACATGCTTCCTTTTTACTCTTGGTGCCTGTCTGCAACACCTCACAGCTACCTCCAGCTAGGGGACTGGTGCACACTCATGGAGCAAATTGCACCCGGGTCATTTTCCCTTCCTGCCCCTCTCCCAGATCTGCTTCCATGTCCACAAATTCTACCTCCCTGTTTCTTTCCAGCTGTCTTTTATTTTGCTCTTTAAATTATACATATTTTGGGTTTCTCATGTGTGAGAAACCATATGATATTTGCATGTGCGTGTCTGATTCATTTCACTTAACACTGTGGTCTCAAGGCGTATCCATTTTCCTACAAATGACTAAAGGTCATCCTTCCTTATGACAGTAGAACTCCATGGTGTGTAAACACCAGATCTGCTTTGTCAGTTCATCTGTTGATGGACACACGGGCCACTTCCAAGACTTAGCTACTGTGAGCTATGTGGCCGTAAACATGGGTGTGCATGGATCACTGTGACACGATGTCTTTAACTCCTTTGGGAAGATACCCAGAAGGAGATAACATGATTTCTGAAATGCACATTCACAAGAAAATCTATTTCTTGCCATTGTGAGTTACTCTCAAAGAAAACCATCGTTCCTAAATCAGCACTGGGAACCCTGCAAGCATCAAAACCCAGGTTGATGGGGCTTCTTTCAGGTGAATGAGGTTTTTCAAAACCAAGCAGCTGAAAGCCAACTGCATACTCAGGGAGTTTGAAGACTGCATCTTCTGGGAGGCAGCCGCGGGTGGAAAGCACATGGCAAGCCACCAGGGTGCTGGGCGCTTCGTTGCCCAGGTGGCTCCTCTGCACACCTCTGCTCACCTGACAAGGCCAAGGCTAAATGCCATTCCATGTGAGGTGCCCCTCTGCACTGCATGCCCACCGCCCAGCTCTTCTCTGGCTCTGAGGCCAGGGTTCCGTGGCCACAGCCACCAGCACACAGGAAGTGCTCCTTCTCTCAAATGAAAGGAGACAACTTTATTCTTTCTTATGATTACAATAATAGTGGGCAATTATTGGAAGAAATTCAAATCCGGTAAAGATGTTCTGAGAACACTGTACATCTCTTAAAATTGCCCCACTGACAGATTTTTGGTGCGTAACTTCCAGAATCTGTACCCTCTGTGCAGCCAGGTGCCTAAGACGTGCACACATGCAGCCCAGATGCGCTCTCCAACAGACAGGCCACAAAGACCTGCATGCCATTCCACAGGCTGGCCTTTTCACTTCCTCAACAGAGCCATCTCTCTTGTAAAGAATCTAACTCTGTACTATCACTTTTGATGGTGGTGTAGCATAAGAATATCAAAATTTATTCAGTCATTCATATGATGGTGAATCTTGAGCTTGTTTGGAGCTTTTCATCACTGCAAGCAATGCCACAGTGAAAAGCCTGGAAATCACAGCTTGGAGACAGCACAGTTTCCTGAGCACAAACTCGCAAGGCCTCCCACTGGGCGGAGCAGCCACGGTGTCTCAGCTGGAGCTGCTCCCAGCCCTGGGATTGAAGCGGCCCTTCCCCGGCCCTTCCCCATCCTCACCTACACTGCCCTTCATCTGTTTATCTTGACTCACATGAGAAGACAAGAAAGGAAAAGTTCCAGGGTTTTATTTCTTTTATTTTAAAGAGAATAAAGAAAAACACAAATAACAACAACATAGACAAAAACAAAACGCAACAAAAACAATAAAAATGATACAGGGTTTCAAAAAAGCATGATAGGAATTAACAGTGGTTGATATATTACACATTGTTATCTTCAGCAAAGTCGCTCAAATTACCAGATGTAAAAATGCAAGATGGTTTGTTCCATGGTTTCAGTCCCCATTGTTATCACTATCGAGTTTAGACATCTTTTTGATGAAGCCAAGGGTCCAGCTGTTTATTGCGCAATGCAACATAATACAATTACTGATATTATAGTATCTGAATAATAGAGTATAATTATTTACTATATTATGTAAGTATTCATTGCATTGTACAGTACTGGGACATGTAATTATTTATTAAGCTTCTAATAAACATTTGGAAAGTAACAATAACTAATAGGAGTTACGAGCAAGTCTCTTCCCTTGCCAGTGGGATAAAATATCCGACTCCCACAAGCTAAAGGAGGAGAGGGTTACTTTGGCTCACAATTTAGAATTTTCAGTCCTTGCAGAGTCCGAGGCATGGTGGAAGGTGCTGGCAGAGGAAATCTGCTTGCACTGTGGTGAACAGGAAGCAGAGTGTGAAGGCAGGATGTGGAGGACGATGCACCTTTCCAGGCCACACCCCTGGGGAACACTGCTTCCAACCAGCCCCGCCTCCTCACTGCAATTAGCTATGAGCCCTAGGATCAATCACTTTGTATATGCATAAGGCTGGGGAGTCACTTCAGTTCCCAGTATCCAGTGACACCCTCTGCCCCCAGCGATCTAGGTACTGTCTCTGCACACCTGGGCTCCACCTATTAGGAATCTACACAACTATGTTTGAAATATGATTAAATTTGGAAAGAATAATCATTTTTAAAAACACTGTAACCCCTTTTCTCATTTATTCTCACTGTAACAGTGTGAGGTTGCTTTATTGCTATCATAATTCCTCCTGTACAGATGAAGAAACTGAGGCACATGGTGCCCAGGGACTTGGCCAAACACACACATCCAAGATAGGTGCTTGTAATGTGAACCTACCAGGTCCCAAAGCTCTTGTCCTTAGCCACTACGAAAGCCACTAACTTCAGGGACACTTTAAGTCCCCCACTGAAGTAGTAGCTGAGACACAAGGCCCACTGAGGAGGGCTTGATCTGTAAGTCAGTTAAGATGGTTACATCTTCAAAATAAAAGCAGTCAGAGGTGTGTCCCCAGGGGCACTGGAACTCACGTGGGTGAACCTCTTGGCCCAACACAGAAGAGTCTCTGCCCATGAGAGAGCTGGACGATGTCATTGCAGGACGTGGAACCCCGTCACACAGCCCAGAGAGGGGCCAGCAGTCCCTCCATGGGGAGACACCTAGGTAAGAACTCTTGTCAGCTAAGCAGAGAGGATGGGTGAGAGCACACAGGGGCATGAGAGGGAGAATGAGCCAGGAGAGAAAGAGACATAACATTGGTTTGGGACACGCAGAGCGAAGCTGGGCAGCCTTGTTACACCTGGTCTGAGACACGGCCACAGCGGAACCTCAGAACAGCTCTGCGATGCCCTCTCAACATGCACAGCCCTTGGTCTGGGCCATGCTGTGCTTGCCTGGGACACCTCTGCCACCTCTGCTGCCCTCTGTACTGTTGAGTTCTTCCCGAAACTATGCAGGGGCGGAGGCCTCACCCAGGCCCATGTTCCAAGGCACCTTGACTTTGTCCAACACCCATATGAATTCCTAATAGGCAATGTGATTTCCAGCCTCCTTTGTGGTTGAAAGCTATAAATACAACACCATTTTGCCAACTGTCAGAGTGCACTTTCAAGACTGTTTGGATCTCTTGTTCTGGGTTGCAGTCCTAATTAGTCCCCAGTGGATCTAATTTTCTTTGTACTCAGCTAGGATGATTCTGTTCCTGGTCAACAGCCTTTACCTCTGTCCTAGAAGGTCAGAACTAGAGGACACTTGTGCAAAGGCACTCAGCATGAGGCCGGGTGGAGAGCCGGGTCTTCCCTCACATCCAGGAATATGCCCAGGGGCTCCATGGATGCACTCGTATGGTCTGAATAGTGGACAGACAGCCGAGGTTCTGGGCTTCTGGTCTTGCATCTATCAGAGCTGCTTTCTGTTGAGAACTCATTGAAATGAAAGGTCCTCTTGCTTTTAAAAACCTGTATTTGAAAGCACAGTACCACAGCAAGCCTGATTCTGACCTACCTCTAGTCATCCAGCAATGCGTACTCAGGGTGCCCAGCTGCTGTCCCAAATCAAGGACCAGAACTTACCACATACTGCCCCCACACACAGCTTGTGCTAAGGACCTTCTAATGACCTCAACTAGTCCTTTGACAATGGGGGAGCGGGGCCCACTATTTTCATTTCAGGACAAGGAAGCAGGGGCTCAGAGACGAGAGCCACTCAGCCACTCAGCTGGCAGGAGAAAGGGCCGGCTCCAAATTCTGTGTTTCTGAAGTCTCCGCCTTTTGTCTGTGCAATTCTGTCCTCCCCAACACAGGCACTGACATGGGAATGCTAAAGAATTCCTGTATGTGGACAGAGGGCTTGCAAAGTCATGGGAGCCTGCGTCCCAGAAACTGACAGAGAGGAGATGGGTGATAACTGCGAAGGTCAAATAAATTATAATGAAAACAAAAGCAGGAGAGCTATGTGGAGGCAAGAGATATGTTAATTAGCTTAACGTGGGGGTGGTCTCACTGCGCATGCAGGTACCCAAACCTCACGTTGTGCGCTGCATTTCTATAGGTTTTGGTTGCCAGCTATACCTCAATAAGACAGGAAAATTAAATTTTAAAGCAAAGGTAAAAACAGTACTCAGCACTTATCCCTTCCTAAACAACATCCTTCATTTTAACTATTCGCTAGCTATTCTCTTCTGCCAGGGTGGAGGAAGTGCTATGTCACAGTGTGTGATTGCACAGCCCTTCCCACCTCTGCTTGCGAGACCGCTGGTGTCGCTCAAGGCTGGTGCAGAGGAGGCACTGACCCACGGACACCGGCAGAGCTTCAAAGCAGTGCCCTGTGTTGTTCTGTTGATCGGTCCCACTTACTAAAGTGATGCGGAAACGCTAGCGATATAGACTGCACTAAAACTCTATCTCTCTGTAGCTGTTCACAAGCGCCAGGGACCTGTCCTCAGGGGTTTTGTCCCACAGCCGGCACTCCGGGGATGTGCGGTGCCATTCGTGTGCGCACTGAGTGCATTGGAGGATGCTGTGGGGAGCTTCCTGCTGAGTCAGCTTGTCATCAGGCCTTTATCGACAACCTGGTTTCACCCTACTATAGCTGAATCGGACATGGTTTGGCCATAGGCACATAGGTGAGGTAAAGATCATGAACTTGTTCCATGATGATTAATGGATTATGTGAGATTCACATAGAGAGTATTGTGTATTTTTATTTCATTTGTAAGTTGTGAGCTGCACATCTTTCATATCAGTAAAATTTAGATTCATTTTTCTTTCTCCCTCAGAGCTGGTTGTTAAAACATCTTAACGCATATTGCAGGGCAGAACCACAGGCAGCCTACCTGGCCTTCCTAGTGACAGATTCCTGGAGCTGTAGGAAAAGGTCCTCCCAGCCCCAGGAGCCCCAGTAGGAGAGGAACTTCGGACTTCACCTGCTCTCCAGAATGCATGTCTTGATTCCCAGCATCTTGAAGTCTGCTGCAATCTGGCCTCTTCCACAGAGTTGACCACAGCTCTCTCAGCGGACTCAAGAGATTGTTCCTGAATGTGGGCTCGAGGCGAACAAGTCTTCCAGGCCACAAAGAGCTCCTGAACACCAGGAAACACAGTCACCATCTCTTCACACTGCAGTCGGCACGCAACAGTGGGGTGACTCATGTCTGCGCCAGTCTCCCCCGTGGGACACAGAAACAGGGCATCTCCTATTCTCCCCTCACCAGCCAGAGCTGAGTCAGTGTCCCGAGGAGGGGGTCAATGGGGACTCGCAAGTGGGGGAGGGGCGGGCATGCACTCCTTCTCAAACCCCCCAGTGGCTGAGTGGATCCTGCACCTGTGTCAGGCGGGCATTCTGGGTGTGTTCGATTAAGATGGGAGTCATTTTAGAGGTCTGCCAGCCGTTTAAAGATACACAATATGTATTTTTATGCCTGCTTTACAAAGTTCACGAGCATATGATCAGAGAACAACTTTCAGGGAGTCATGCACACAGATGAGCTGCCAAGTCCTCAAAAGTATGGGTTCTGGTAAACACAAACTTCTTCTCCACAAGCCTGGCTCTCCCCTGGTGCTGGCAGAGCAGAGGGTGGACCAGGCCGCCGTCCTCAGCTGTGTGGTTGTGTGAGGTGACGGTGACTGTGTCCACAAGGTGTCCTTGTCCCTGACAATCCAGGAGTGGGGTGACAGTCACCCTCCAGATCCCAGCTGATGCTGACAGCAGCACCAGCCAACACGCGCACACACACACACACACACACACACACACACAGGAAAACCGCGGCGAATTCACTGCCCATATACAGTGTGCTCAGTTGTGCTTAGACCTGAAAAAAGAAAGCACTTTGAGGGATACCTATCAAATAATTAAGTCACCATTTAAGTCAATCATTGAAATAATAAGTTTCAGAACAGGGCCAGAATTCTCCTTCATCCCAGGTGGAATGGGCTCCAGCTCCCCTTCCGGATTCCCACACGCCACCTGGCTTCTGACCCCTCCTTCTGCAACTGCACCCCAGATGCCGGTCTTTGCCCTCCTGAGCGCAATTGCTGGGAGGCAGGCTGCTGTGCTGAGCCAGGGCTTGAGAACACATGGTGTGGCCCCATGCTGCCAGCTAGGGGTTAACCTGCATCCACGTCCACATTCACGTCCATGTCCACTTCCCCTTTGAGGTGCTGGCTCTTGCTTCCTAGTTCAGGGACTTGTCTTTGAGCACAACAGTTAAAAAAAAAATCCCCAAACCGAGCAAAAAAAAATCCCCAAACCGAGCAAATGGAGAGGAATGGCCAGGGCCACGGAGGTAATTAAAAATGTATTTTCCATCTTCCCCGTAATTGAATTGTGTACAAGCTGCAAGTTAATGAGGTCATCTGCCCTCGAGCACTGACAGGAAAGCAGGAATAATTATCTTTCAATTTCTTCTTATGTAGCAATTAATTTTAACCATTCGCCTCCATCCCGTCCTGCTCCCCTCGTCCCAGTCAGTCAAAGCCATCGCTAAGCGGAATTGACAAGCCATTGATCGGCAGCCACTGAGGCAGGCCAGGCAATCACGGCGGCAGCTGGTGAGAGCTGGGTGCGTCCAGGTGAACGTCGCCAGAGATTTCGTATTCTGCCACTCGGAGGGCCGGGGACGCACGCGGTGGCTGTCAGAACATCTGGTGCCAGGTGGGCCGGGAAGGGGCGCTGCTTTCTAGGGAAGGCGACAGACGGATGGACGGGGTTGATGGATGGACAGGGCAGCAAGGCAAAATGTCACTGTGAACACTGTTATCTAGAATCGGAGGGGAGACATGCTGTCACTCATCAAACCGTCACTAGCTCATGGCTTCTTGGGTGAACTTGTGGGAGACTGGTGGCACACAGACCTGGGGGAGGTCCACAGGCCAGTTCTGGATATCCCAGGGCCAGGAAAGTTCCCTTGCTGGCCCAGCATTGAAGCCCACTGCTGTTTCCCACCACCTCCATTTGCGGCTGTGGCGTGGCCAGCTTGGCCAGGGCCATTCTGTGTTCCAACAGGTACTGGCTGGATTTGGCCTAGTGTGCCAAATTTGGCCCTTCTCATCCCCGTGTGCAGGCGAGGCCCTGGGCACAGAGCCCTGTTGTCTTCCTCGTCTGTGACACTGGGGAAAAACATCACTCCGGGTCAGTTTCCTCCAACATGGAAGTGTCTAAGAGAGAAGGAGCTGGAAGGCCACCGCCACCAACATGGTAACTTGAGTGTCCAGGTGCCTGCACTAAGGGGCAGCGGCTGGCAGATGAAGCCCCTTTCTGGGCATTTCTGTAAGGTGCCAGAGCTACGGTGCTCGAGTCGGGGCTGAGAGGCCAGTTTGCCCTCCCCAGCCCAGGAGGCTGCCACCAGGCCTAGCAGGACTCGCTGAGGATGGGACGGCAGGAGAGGGATTTGAGGTCTCCCTGTAGCCTGGATGCCCATGCCCTCTTGCCTGCCACATGAGTGCCCCCCAGCCTGGCTCTCAGGCCTTTGGGTCCAGCTGGAATTATACCCAGCTTCCCGGGTTGTCTGCTAGAAGATGCCCACTTGAGGTCCTCAGCCTCCATGGTCACAGACGCCACATCTACTATGTCGACCAGTGTTGGTTCTGTCTCTCCAGAGAGCCCTGACCAGCACCAGGTCTTCATAGCATCTAAGTCGGTGTTAATGCCCAAAAAACGCCTAACACCAAGCTCTACCAGCAGAGCATGCTTCACACTCGGGAAGGCTGAGGCAGGAGGGTCATAGACTGGAGCCCAGCTGGGCAACTTAGTGATTTGGCAGGACTTAGTCTCATGATAGAAAAAAAGGGGGCTGGGGATGCATTGTGGTTAAAGGTTCAGTGCCCCCTCCGCTTCACCCCAAGTGTCGCACTTAGTACTAAGAAGCGGAGTGAGCACCTTGCTTGGCCTGTGTCTGCTGTCCCCACGGAAGTTCGGGCGGCGCTCTTCAGTGTCCTCCACCCACACGACCCCACAGCCTCCTGTTCTCGGAGGGCGCCTGTTGCATTCCCGGTCTCTGGATGCCCACAGCCATCCAGGACACCACAGCGTCTGGTTAAGGGGCCCCATGGCTGTGGGGTCCCTCCAGAGACGTGAGTTTGTTGCAGGAAGCCACTCACCGGGAGCCTCCTGCTGAAAACAAATGAAGCAAACAAAATGCAGCACGGCAGAGCACAGCACACCAGACCCGCACTGAGGGCGCCAGGGCCCAGGCGGTCTCTTGCTCGTGAGTCCTGGCCGGCGTGGTGAGCACCAAGCTGTACAGACCATGACAGAAATCTCCACACCATCACAGAGAAGAGCCATGTCTGGGAGAGGGAATTCCCATTGGGAAGGGACACTGGGCACAGGCTGGGGGCCCAGGCATCCAGGAGGAGGTCAGGCATGGAGCCCGGGCTCAGTGTCCTCCGCACTTCCCTGGCTGCCCACCCTCTTCCCAGGGATGCTCCTAAAGTCCAGCCCTGCTCTGATAGCTGCAGTGTGGCCCGGGAGGACTCAGGTTGGTGACACAGTAAAGAGGGACAGCTCCCTGAAGGCCTGGGAGGGGGACAGATGTGGACCCTCTATGCCTGGACACCACAGGAGGGCAGGGCAGAGACAGAGCTGGTGCTGCAAAGAGGGCAGAGGAGACACACTTCGGAGCCGGGACATCATGCCTTGGATAGCTCCCCCCACGGGCCGGCAGCACACACTTGCTGTTTCCAAAACTATCTTGTGCAATGCTAAGGACAGAAACGGAGGCTCAAAGAAGTTCAGGGATTTGCCCAAAGACAAAAGACTTCAGCCCATCTTTCAGGTGACAAAGCCATGTCCTCACTGTCACTCCAGCAGCCCGGTGGGGAGGCTTCCGCTAGTCCTTGTCCCAGGCCAGCTCTTCTTAGGGCCCCCTCCTGACACCACATCCAGCTCTCCAGCTAGGGGTGCCACTCCTGGTTCCCTCTGTGCAGAGGCAGCCCCTGCCCTCACCACAGCCTGCACCATGGGGAGGGACGCTTGCCTGTCCCCAGGCCTGGTGTGGCTGAGGTCACCAGCTCGTCCCCCAAGGCTTGGCTGTAGGGGAGGATGTGCCCAAGGGGAGCAGCAGCCAGAACTATGGGAGGGTACAGATGTCAGGTTCTCCAGAGACAGAGACCCAACAGGAGACTGTGTGTGTGTGGGCACATGTGTGAGTGTGCATGTGCATGCGTGTCCCATCCATACTACAGAGGGAAGGTGATTTTCCCCAAATGTCTTCTCTGCCTGGTTGACCGGGTCCGTGTGTGTGGAATCCATGGACGTACGGTGAACATAGATGCATAGCGGCACACAGAAAGACGGGGTGTTATCCTAAGGCCTTGGCCTGCATCATTGCAGGGAGGGCCTGGCAAGCTCAAAGCCCACCAGGAGGCGGGAGTTGTGAGTTTCAAGGAGCTGCAGCATAAGCCCGGGAGCCTCCAGGCCTAGGCTAAGCTGAGGGAGCAGCACAAGCCCCATCAATGCAGGATCTCCTGTTAAGAGTGGCAGATCTCTGACCTCCACTGACTGTCAAGGCCCGATGCACTGCAGAGGGACCCACTGTCCTCTGAGAACTTCAAGGTCTGCCCCGCACCTCCCACAGGACCTCCGTTCTCCCTGCTCACTGACAAGTAGAGAAGGCACCCCTGACTTGGAGCAATGGTCAACCAGGCAACATTGTCCCCATCACCCAGCAACCCCCAGAAATGGCTGGAGACACTTTTGGTCATCCCACTGGGGGCTGTGCCAACGGCATCTACTGTGAGGGCTGGGGATGTGGCAAATACCCTTCAAAGCACAGAGCCAGAGCCAGGGCTCAGCCATCCAGCCTGGATGAAGCAGAGGGCCAAGACAGGCTCTTGAAGTACTACATGAACAGAGGCATGCCCCCCCCACACATACACACATGCACGCATGTACACACACACACACATAGACATGCATGTGCACACACACATACCCACACACAGGCATACATTCACACATGCACCACATAGACCTGCAGATGCCGGTCACTTTACAGGAAATAAACCCTTCTTCTGTTGAGCCTCTGAGATCTGGGGCTAACTTGTTCAGCAGCAGCATTGCTCATGGATAGAGGCTGGTCAGACCACACCCGAGCAACAGAATGACACCACTGATGGCACCTCCAGGATTCTGGAGTGAGGCAGCAAGTGTGGTGGATGCCTGGCCCCCAAGCCAGAGACCCCAGGGCAGTGAGGAGTGAGTGCTCCTGAGCTCCTGTCCTCCAGGCGACAGCAGTGCCACCTCTGGGGACAACCTTTAGCAGCTCAGCCCAGGATGCAGCAGGGACCTGAGCCCTGTCCAGGAAAAGCAGCAACAGCCCAGGAAAGAGCCAGAACTCACGTGGTTCATCATCCACCCTGTCTCACCCGTTCACACCTGTTGGGGCCTGGCTGATGTCATCAAGGTCCTCCATTACGGCTCTGGTGTTGCTGTGATTATGAGATGATCAGTTGTGTGGATTCACCTTGTGGAATTCACTGTATCACCCTAACATAAAGTAATTTAGTTTCCATGGGATAAGTAATGAGGGTGTCTCTAATCTAAGTGATAGTGAGAATGAATTGAGATTCTCCCAGGGAGATCTGTGCATCAGGAGACCAGTCCAGCCCTAACACATTCATCTGACTGTCCCCTTCCAGCTCTCTGTATCCATGTGTTTGGGCGCTGTGGGCCGTAGAACCTGCAATGGGATCACTTTCTGTAGGATGGGACTTCCCTGGGCTCTGGGGTTTGGGCACTGTGGGCCGTAGAACCCACAATGGGATCACTTTCTGTATGATGGGATTTCCCTGGGCTCTGAGGTTTGGGCACTGTGGGCCGTAGAACTCACAATGGGATCACTTTCTCTATGATGGGATTTCCCTGGGCTCTGGGGTTTGGGCACTGTGGGCCGTAGAACTCACAGTGGGATCACTTTCTGTATGATGGGATTTCCCTGGGCTCTGAGGTTTGGGCGCTGTGGGCCGTAGAACTCACAATGGGATCACTTTCTCTATGATGGGATTTCCCTGGGCTCTGGGGTTTGGGCGCTGTGGGCCGTAGAACTCACAGTGGGATCACTTTCTGTATGATGGGACTTCCCTGGGCTCTGGGAGTCCCGGGCAGCTCTCAGCCCACAGAGCTCCCGCCCCTCTGCTCACGCCTGGGAGTCAGGTGCCCCGGCGAGCAACCCAGTCGCTGGGTCTTGGTGGGGGGACAAAGACAGAGCCCTGTGAGACACCCAGCTGGTGTCACAGCCCAAGGGCACCGCAGGGGCAGCTCACACAGCCATGGGACTGCCTGGCTCCCCAGGGCCTCCTGAGTGGCCCCAGGAGAGAGCCAGGAGAGGCTGGCACAGTCAAAGCTGATGCTCAGAGACAGGAGGTGCTCAAGACCTGAACCAGCCCTCCCCTGCCCCCAGGGCTGGCCACGCACCTAACCCTCGCAGTTGCTCTGTTAAGCTGAGGCTGGGTGCTGGTTCCTGGACACACCTACCCCACGTTCACCCTGAGTGTCTCCTGTGCCACCACAGGTACTGTGCTCCTCAGGCTGCATTGCCCAAGTCCTCTCTAAGTCTCCTTCCCGGTCCTCTTAGGGTTTAAAGGAAGAAAATGTTTGTTTCTTTGAAGATGTGATGTTTCCTTTTCATCAGAAAGTGAGGGTGGCAGGACTCATCTTGTGCCCCTTCTTTTCCTGGGTGCTAGGAACTGGCAAGTCACGAGGCAGCCAGCCCCCTTGTGGGAAAACTTTAACTCTCAGGATGTCTCCCCTTCCCTTCCCTGTTCCACTTCAGTTCCCCTTGGCCACAATAGCCAACTCTCCCCTCATCCGCTTTGGCAGGACTCTGACAAACATCTCACATTGCTCAGGTTGTTCTGGCCTACGAACAACCCACCCCCTCTTGGACTGGTCTGGTCCACTGATACCCACTCTGAAAAAGAGTTCAAAAAGCCCACGCTTTGCTCAGCTCAGGAGCTGCCTTGGTCTGCTAGGTAGCCTGCTACTCCCCGCCCCATAAAGACTTCTCTCTTGTCAGAAGGTCTGGTCAGGTTCCGTGTGGGTCTTGGTTCTGTCAGGAACCTTGGCAGTTGAGGTCATGTGAGCCGAAGTGGGGGTCAGCAGAAGGTTTGTGCTTGGCTGCTTCTCTCTTTTTTTTTTTTTATTTTCTTACTTCTTGCAAAAAAAGGTTTATTTAAATTACTCATGTTCTCTAAGGTGCTTCAAGTGCAGTGTAGAAAGGGTATACTGTGTTTGTTTTTTTTTTAAAGCAAAGACAGAAGTATGATTTTACAAAGGCCACTCTTCAAAGCCTATTAGAAGGGGTTCACCAATGCCTCCTAATGCTGACACCACCAGGCCAGGCCTAACCAGTCCCACCACCAGGCCCTTCCCACAGCCCCCGTGCCTGGGGTCTCCATGGTAGCGATTGGGATGCTGCAAGGTTTGCCTGGGTGTCACACTGAGCAGAGTGGAATGGAGGGAAGCCTGCATGGTCTGGACTGCCCTCTGTGATCCCTGCTTCTCAGGAGGTGCACTCACTGTGCCAGCAACCAAAAGTGCACGCAGTGTGGAGAGGTTGCTGCTTCCAGGCTGCCTCTGTCCCAGGCCCACTCTTACACCCAATCCTGTGTAGCCACCAGCACTGGGGCACAAGCTGGGAGCAGCCACCAAGCTGCAAGGGTGCAGAGAAGCCCCTCCTTCCGCTCTGGGCAGCACACAGGAGTCCTTACAACCCTCACTCGCACATCCACTTGGGGGACAGAGAGGCTGACACCCACTGCATGTGCCGATGGAGCCTCCCTCTTCCTGTCCAGTGGACAGAGGATTTTAATGCCATTCTCGGGGATCCTTGAAGAGCCAGCCCCTCTCACCACAGTGCTGAGCAGCTCAGGAGCACGAGGCTGGCACTCCTCCCTCTGATTCACTTCTCCTGGTACAACTCTTGCTCCGAGACAAACCACCTGAATGCAAGGTCTCCTCTCAGCTTTGCTTTTAGGGGAACAAGGGCTGAGGAACCACAGTTTCTAGCTTCAGCAGTTCAGACCAGGCTGCATGTCATTACAAGAGAAAGAAGTTCACAAGGTGCATAGGCACTGTGGGTCAGAGTCTGAATGGAGACCACTACAAAGCGGCTCTGGGCAGGGTTTAATATTAACCAGTTGGCTTTCCATGTTTACTTGTGAGTTGTCCGAGGCCTAGGCCCTTGTCTAAGGCCACAGCTGAGAACGCCTGGCTACTGCCCCAACTCACTAAAAGGAGACCGCAGCTGTGGGCTCCAGGCTCCTACAACACATGTCAGCCTGGAGATAAGACAGTCTCCAAATTAGCATCGTTTACTGCCTGAGGAGGTCTTTGAACTCTCTCCCAAGATCTGCTCAGCCTCCACCGTTTTCTTCAGTATCTCCCCCCTTTGTCTGAAAACCAAATAAATACAAGTTGCCCAGAGAAGTTCTTTGTCTTAGCCCCCAGAGAATCTCAAATTCTGTTAGGAGTTTTGATCCTCCTGGAACCCTAGAATCCTACCGCTTGACTCTTCCATTTAAGCCTTCGCCGTACACTCATTTGCCTGCTCAGACTATAATATCTAAGGGGGAATATTAACATGTCAAGAGGTTATGACAGAAGAACACCAGATGACTGACTCCAGCTGTGAAGACCCAGGCGCCCTGTCCTCAGAGGCCTGCCTGTCCCCTGCCTCTGCATTCCTGAGATCTAGACAGTTGCTCAGCCACTGCATTTGCATAGAATTCACAACTGTTACTCTCTTATTTTTCTTTTTCTGTTTTTTCTTTTTTGTTTATTTCTTTTTGTGTTTTTGAGACAAGTTGTCACCATGTTATTCAGGCTAGCTTTGAATTCACTATGTAGCCCAGGCTGACCTTGAGTGCACAGTGATTCTCCTGCCTCAGCCTCCTGAGTCTTGGGATTACAACTATTACTTCCTAAGCACTCTAAACCTTGGAAACAGGCCCCCTGATTTCTGGACAGAGTGAAAAGAGGAGAGACAAGCAGCACTGGTTGGGGCTTCTGCCTCTTCAGTGACCAGCAGAGCACCTTGAACATGATGGAGATCCCAGGGAAGCACAGATGTCCCAGAGGGTGAGAAGAGAATGTGGAGCCTGCTGAACTCGGTAGGTCGAGCAGGTGGACACGCACCAGAACGCAAACCAAGCCAGAATCACGTCACTGGGAACCAGACAGCGAATGGAGAGATCTCTGTGCTAGCAACAAAGTCTTTTCACTCTAATTGATTTTGACTCAGGAAAAATTACAATGGAAATATGAGAAAACAAAGCAAATAAATGCCCCCAAAACTCCTAACTCCCCCAGAGAAAATCCAAGGGTGTGTCAGTTAAGGTTTTGCTGGAGAAACAGATATTACACAAGATATACAAATGTATAAGAAATTACAAGATCAGCTTTCAATGGTCACCACAGAGTTGGATGAGGAAGTGTGCAGAGGGTGTCTGCACACTGGAGACTGAAGGATTTAGTCCAGGGTCTGGAGATCACTGCAGTGTTCTACGCAAGTCCATACCAGGGGGCCAATGGCTCTGTGAAGGAAGGCTGAGGAGTCTACATTGGAAGGTTGAAGGATCCAAGGTGGAAGCCAAAGAGTCTGCACTAGAAGCCAGGAGACGACATTCAAGCTGAAGGCAAAGACTGGAGCTCCTCCAAAGAATAAAAGCAAGTCCGCCCTTCCTCATTTTCCCTTTATAACATCCAGGCAAAACACAGCCCTAGGGTGGGTCTTCTACACCCCAGGGTGTAGAATTACTGAGCCCACTTCGTTAAGCTTCTAAACTTCTCAAGTTGACATAATCAATCAACCATTACAAAGGGCATTGATGGGAAGGAAATAAAAACCCAAATGATTGAATTATACAAACTGATAAAAGAAGAAGTAAAAAAGAGATCAATCAGATGCTCAGCAAGCTCAAAGCTGTAGAACCGCACAGATAATGGACTTAATAAAATTACCAGCAAGCTTAAAAAAAGACACTAATAAAAAGATAGCTGAGCTAACCAAAACGATACTGCACATAAATGATCAGCTTAGCAAAATAACTAGAGTCCATGAAAAAGTACCAAACAGAAATCCAGCAGATAAAAAATTCTACTGAAGTAAGGGCAATTTGCTGGGGATATAGCTCAGCAGCACAGCACCTGCCTGGCAGGCAAGGTCCTTAGTTCAATTTCCAGTGCCCCAAAAAAAAGAACTACAAAGAAAGTAAGGGCAGCAGTAAGTGCCCAGTGTGAGGACACAGGGCCCAACCTCAAAGAGGAGGTGGGTGGCCACAGAGTCAGAGATACCTTAAAACAGCAAGAGATCATGGAAAATAGATCCAACCACTGCTAGATGACACAGAGAAGACTAATTTAAGAGGAACTGGAATCAGAGGAAAGTTAGAAGGTGGTATGAATGGCAATGTCTTGGTTACTTTTCTCTTGTTGCTGAGACAAAATGCCCAGCCCCCAAAGTGAAGGAAGGAAAGGTTTATTTAGCTTAGAGTTTGTGGAGGTTTCAGTCCATACTTGGCTGGTTCTGAGGCAGAGTGGCACATGGCAGAGGGCAAACGTTCATGGCAGCAGTGCACAGCAAAAACAGCCAGCAAAAGGGAGGAATTGACTGCTAGCAGCCTCTTTTTCTCCCTTACATTGTAAACAGGCTACCCCCACCCAGGGGGTATGTATCTCTCACACAGTCTTCATGCCCTCCTCTTCCACAGGCTCAGGATGTGTACAAAGCAAGCACCCTGGCTTCCTGCTGAATCATTCAGCCAAATCTCTGGACTTCCCAAGTTGACACAATATATCAACCATAACAGGCAGAAAAGAATCTTATTTACAAAACCATGACAGAAAACTTTCCAAGCATGGGAAAAGAATTCAAGATACAGGTAGGCAAGACATACAGAGCCCCAAGTAGCCACAGTCAGAAAAGAACTTCACAACACATCATGGTCAAGAGCTCAGAAGCTCAGCACAAGCACAGAACTTCAAAAGCTGTTGGAGAAAGGCAACAAATCACTTATAAATGTAAACCCATTAGAATCAGAGCAGGGCCAGGGATATAGCTCTGCAGCACAAGCACCTGCCTGGCAAGTACAAGGTCCTGAGTTCAATTCCCAGTACAAAAAAAAGTAAAAAAAAAAAAAATCATAGCAGACTTCTCAACACAAACCTTACAGTCCAGAAGAGCTTGGAGTGAGATGTCTTAAGATCTAAAAGAAAATAACTTTAAATGCAGATTAACATGGCCTGCAAAACAATATTTCAAAACTGATGACAAAATTAAGGCTTTCCACAACAGAGAGTTCCTTAGGAAATCCGTGACTACTAAACAAGCATTACAAACTGACTCAGGAATATCCTGGACAAAAGCAAAGAAGACATGGATGCCAGAGGGGCCCCTGGAATGAATGAAGCTGATGAACAAAAGGCAAACGCAGAGGAGTCAGCAACAGGAAAGCAATGGAAAGGCAGGAATCACTCAGCACCTTTCACTAGCAACTCTCAGCCTGACTGGTCTCAACTATCCAATCAAAAGACATAGATTTGCAGACTGGACCAACACACAAAACTGAGTGGCTTACTGCATAGACAGATTTAATTAAAATATTCATAGACAAAATAAAAAGATAGAAAACAATATTCCATCCATGGAGGCCAGAAAGGAATCAAGAGTGGTTATCCTATTTTAGACAAAGTAGACTTGAAAGCAAAAATGATCAGAAGGGTCAAAGAAGGCATGGCGTTTTGGGGAACAATTCAACACGAAGAGATAATAACTGTAAATACTTAGGCACTGAACACTGGTATACCCAACCTCATAAAACAAACAAACAAAAGAGATCAGATAAATATCAACACAAACATAAGTGGGGACCTCAATACCCCACTATCACAAATAGATTAGACAAAAAAATCTGCAAAGAAATAGTATCACATTGAACCAAACCAACAAATAAATGGACTTAATAGATATCAACACTGTTCCACCCAACAACATAATGTACATTCTCCTCGGCAGTATACAGAACTCCCCAAAGTAGATGACATGCCAGCCCACAAAAATGCTTAAATAATGCCAAAGAATTGAAATTGTCCCATGCATATTGTCAGATCATATGGCAATGAAACTAGAAATCAGTGGCAAAAGAAGCCACAGAAACTGGGCAAACATACTGACATTAAACAATCCTCTCTTGGATAAACAACAAGTCACAGAAGAAGTCAAGGAAGAAATTGACAGGTCCTAGAGTCCGGTGATAATGCCAGTACATCAGCAGCTATGGAACACAGTGAAAGCAGCCCTAAAAGGGAAGCTTACAGCCGTGAGTGCGCATGTCAGGAAAACAGCAGGAGCCCAGGGAGATAACCCCGTGAGGCACCTCAGGCTCTGCAACAAGAACAATCCAAATCCAAAGCTCGTCCAAGGAAGAAAATTACAAAGATCAGAACAGAAATGAAGGAAATCGGGACTAAAAAAAAATACAAAGAATCAGTGAATCCAAGAGCTGGTTCTTCACAAGAATAATCAAAATAGACTATCTTTTAGCTAAGCTTACCAAGAGGGAAAGAAAAGACTCAAATCAATGCAATTAGAAATGAAAATGGCAAAATCACAACAGATACTCTTGAAATCCAGATTATTGGTAACTACTTCAAATGTCTGTGCTCCAATAATTTAGAGAGTATAGAAATGGATAGATTGCTATACATATATAAAATACCAAAACTGAGCCAAGAAGACGTAAAAACTTACAACAGTCCAAAAGTAGGCA
>PVLD010008576.1:0-83009 GCA_004027595.1 Dinomys branickii
TCTGAGGATACCAGCATTAAATGACATGGTCTATATTTCTATAGACCTTATTATCTATTCAGTAGAGAACTACATCACAGATAATTATGGGATAATAATTATTCCAATGAAGAGACATACAAGGTAAGTAGAAGGCAAGGAAGCTCACAAATTATCTAAGACGGAAAATGCTAAACACTGACAGGCTGCTTGGGGCTGCTATTTTAGGAAAGCATACTAAGTGGACATGACAAATGCCAGACTCTGTGTTCCAGAATGGCAGCCCCACTTGCCCTGCTGGACAGCATCCCCAGGCCACTCTCGCTGCCCCAGGCCTGTCTTCTATCACACGTACCACCGGGTAAACAGCGCATCCTCCTTGGAGCATAAGAATTCACCAGTGGAAAGAACATGAGAGAACATTCCAAAGGAACCACAGGCCACATATTTTATCCTAATGTAGTCAGAGGCCTTGGTGTCTTGGCCAGGGCTAAGGTGTTTGGCTAACACCCAGGCTCATCCGATCTTTGCCAAATAGCTCAATAAACTCTGTTCCTGGACTAGGAAGCCCAGAGCCTTCACCCTTCACTACCCACCTGGAAACCAAGAGGGAAACTCAGAGGTCACAATAAACCCATGTGGCTCTTCGGCATTTTTTGCTGTGGGGGGTTCTAATGGGGACCAGGATAGGAAATTAGATAAACAAAGGACCAGCATGTTCAGGTGACAACCTGGACATTCGAGGTTCTGTCAAAGGATCCAATGTGCAAAGGGTTACGAGAAAACCTTGGTCTACCCCCACCCTGTCCTAAATGGAACACAGCTCACAGGCAAACTCTGCCACCTCCCCTCTGGCTGCAGGCTTCTGCCTATAAGGGAAAGTGATTCTAAACAACAAGGATTCCTGTACCATTCGTGATCACTAGCATCAAAGTAAAGCAAACAAAAGAAACACACAACTACCTGTACTGCATGTACCCACTGATACAGACAGAGACCCCGCGGACACGTGTGGGAAACTACTGTAGGGAGAAGGGTGGGGTGAAGGGCCATGAGGAAGAGGGGCTGGGCTTTTAACAGGCACCTCTGGCTCCCTAGGGCTTTGGGGTTTGCCCCCAGGGGAGATATCTGACAATGACTGGAGACATTTCCGATTGTTACAGCCAGGGGCAGCAGGGAAAAGGACTGCTTGGCACCCAGCGGACGGAGGCTCGGGATGCTGCTACACATCCTACAGTGCGCAGGACAGCTCCACATCACACAAAGGATGATCTGCTCCTCATCACCAGGACGGAGGCAGAGACTGCTGCATGGAGATCATCCGTGCTCACTGTAAAAGCGCTCAGTGGTAAGCACATGCTCAGCATGCAGGAGTGCCTGCGTTCAATTCCAGGACATAGACAGATAAATACAGTCTATAGGCTAAACAGACATTAAGACACTCACTCAGTGAGCCTGGTGTGGTGGTTCAGGCCTGGAATCCCTGCTGAGGCATGGGGATCACGAGTTCAAGGACAGCCTGGGCAATTTAGCTAGAACCCATCTCAAAATAAAATTTTAAAAGGGCTGGGGGTGTAGCTCAGTAGTAAAGTGCTTGCCTAGTGTGTGCAAGGCCCTGCATCTCATCTCCAGCACCACACAAAAAATAATATGCTAAGGCAAAATAAAATAAAAATGTTTTATACATATAAGTGACAATACTTCATAGTTATAGATAATACATACAGACTTCTAATAGTTTAAAGAAAAATAACACAATGAACCTCTTATATAACCTCTGACCAATCGGAGGTCACTTTTACTTTTGAAGTACAAAGAGTCTACCTATGCCCTGGGTAGAGTTCCAAGCACTGAAGTGTAAAAAGAATTCAAGGTCACACCTTAGCTGCCCAGAGTGCTAAAAGGATCTCAGGGAACAGGGAGTCCCAGAACAAAGAGATGCTACTTCTTATGCCAACTCTGGTCCACTGACTGTGGTCACCTGGAGGACTGCAGAGCCTAATTTGGGAGACAGAATGTCATGATTGATGATGGCTGCCTGCTGAGGCCATGGGAATGGAGGACATGGCTCTGTACCCTGAGATTTAACCCCTTCCACATTCATATGAGAAAATCCAGCTCCAGGCTGGCAGCAGAATGCAGCAAGCATCCTGACTTTGAGAAAAAAGTACCCAAGCACTCTATGCCAGGGGCTTGTGTGGCCAACATCTGTTATAGGTGGTTTGTCCACTCAGAATCAATTTTACATTTTTTAAATGGCTGGGGGGGATCAAAAAATTATTCCATGAAACATGAAAATTTTATAAAACTCAAACTTAAGTGTCTATAAACACAGGCTTACGGGAACATGGCCAAATGCACTAATTTATTCATCATCGGCTGCTGGTTTTGCACTTAGCTGGGAGGGACAAGAATTTATAAGAGACTGCATGGGCCAGGATAACTGAAATACTTACCACCCAGCCCTTAACAGAAGAGATCGCTTACTGCTGCTTTTTGCATGCCTTTGAAGTCTCACATATGTGTGAACCACCTGCAGAATTTGATAAAAATTCAATTTCTGTTTCAGTTGGTATGGGATAAAGCCTGAGATTCTGCAGTATTTCTACTAATAACCGGAGAATACTGATACTGCTGGTCCACAGACCACAAGTTTTGAGTAGGAAGAAGACTCTGGTGGGTCTCCAAGTGTGGGCCAAACCAAGAGAATCAGTAGAAAGCAGAAAGCAGAAGGGGACACTCAGGCCTTCCCCAAACCTACTCAATCAGAGATTCTGGGTGCAGTCTAGCATGCTAGGCTCCAGCAAGAGTCCAGGTGGCTCTGAAGCATGCTTAGTCTCCCACCACCATTTCAGCTCCTGTTCAGGTCCAGGGTCTGGGAGGTAGGCAGTAAGCTGACAAAAGCCACAATCAGAATAAGCACATTTTGCAAATGCTGAAAAGGCAGGAGTTTGCTTAAGCATCCTCCCTGCAGCTTACTGGAGATGGAGCAGGCAAAGGTATAAGAGAAAAGCTGCCTCGTTACGAAAATGTGTGATTTCATTTCACAGAAACTTCCCAGAACACATACAGTTCATCTGGTCTGGGCAGGGGACTGGCTCCAGGGTCTTCCATGGCTATTCAAACCTAAGGGTGTTCAAGTCCCTTACATGAGATGGCAGAGTATCTGCATATAACCTGTGCAATCCTTCCATATGCTTCAAATCATAGATCATCTCTGTGTTACTACAATACCTAACACAGTATAAATGCTGTGTAAATGGCTTTTTTAAAATCTCCAGTTGGTTCAATCTGTGGATGATGAGCCCTGGCGATAGAGGGCAAGTGTACTTGACAGTATAACTAAGAAGGAGCAGACACTGCTGGCACAGGATTAAAGAAGAACCACCACTGGGCATGACAGCGTGCACCTGTAGTCCCCGACACTCTGGAGGTTGAGCATGAGAACCACTTGAATCTAGGCATTTAAGACTAGCTGGGCAACATAGCAAGATCTTGTCTGAAGAAGGGAAATGAAAGAGGAAGAGGAGGAAGAGAAGTAGAAACTTCTGGGGCCAGGTGTGTACCTTAGTGGTATAGCATGTGCTCAACCCCCAACACAAATTAAAAAAAAAAAGAAAAAGACACCATTAATAATACAAAAAGACAGAAATAAAAAAAACACAGGTGAGTAGGGAAGGCCAGGTACCACAGCTGTTTAACTATAACCTGAACCATTCATCCTTGGGTCTGTTTTTTTTCTTTACTTTTTTTTCTTTTTGCTAGTACCATGCTATTTTTTATCATAGTAGCTCTGTAGTATAATTTCGGGTCAGGGATCGCGATGCCCCCTGCCTTGCCTTTGTTGCCCAGAACTTCTTTTGCTAGTCTAGGTTTCTCTGATTACAAATGAATTTTCAGATTGTTTTCTCTAATTCTCTGAAGTACGTTATTGGTATTTTGATCAGGATTGCATTAAATCTGTGTAACAATTTTGGAAGTATGGTATGGTCATTTTTACGATGTTGTTTCTTCCTACCCAAGATCAAGGGATATCTTTCCATTTTCTGGTATCATTTTGATCTCCTTTTTCAGAGTGTCTATGTACAGTTTCTATGTACTTCCTTCATTAGATTGGTTCCTAAGCATTTCTCTTCTTTTTGATGCTACTATAAAAGGTGCAATTTTCCTAATTTCTCTTTCTGTGACTTTGTTATTTGTATACAGAATGCTATTGATTTCTGAATGCTGACTTTGGATCCAGCTACACTACTAAATTTGGTTATTAAATTTAAAGTATTCTGATGGAGTTTTTGGGGTCTTCTCTGTAGAGTATCATGTTATCTGTGAATAATGATGATTTCACTTCTTCCTTTCCTATCTTTATTCCTTTTATTTCTTTCTCTTATCTAATTGCTCTGGCTAGTGCTTCCAGAACTACATTGAATGAGAGTGGTGACAGTGGACATCCTTGTCTTGATCTGGATTTTTAGAGTGAAACAGAACACTAAATCTGCCAGAAGACAGAACAGGTAGAAGAACTCTTGCAGACATAGCTGTAGGCAGAGAATTTAAAAACAACACCCTGATCACACAGGAAATATCATAAAGAATCAACAACTGGGATTTCATCTCACTAAAAAGCTTTTGCACAGCAAAGAAACCACCAACAGAGCGATGAGACAACCCACATAAGGGAAAAAAATTTTGCCAGCTCTTATTCAAAGGACTAATATCCAGAATATATAAAGAACTCAAGAAAATCAGACACCTCATAGTTAAAGACCCAATCCAAAAATGAGCACCTGAAATGAACAGACACTTCTCAGATGAAGTACAAATGGTTAATAAATATATGAAAAAATGTTCAACATCACTGGTCAATTGGGAGATGCAAATGAAAATACTGAGTTTCCATCTTACTACAGAAACAACGACTATTATCAAAAAATCAACCAACAACGGATGCTGGTGGAGCTGTGGGGAGAAAAGGAAGTCTTCTCCACTGTTAGCAGGAATGTAGACTGATGCAACCACTGTGGAAATCAGTGTGGAGACTCCTCAAAACACTAAAATTCATGGTTCTATTTGACCCAGCTATTCCCCTTCTCGGTACCTTCCCAAAAGAATTACAAACATTATACCACAGCAATATACGCATACCCATGTTTACAGCAGCACAATTTGCACTAGCTAAATCTTGGAAACAGCCCAAATGCTCATCAGTGGATGAATGAATAAAGAAGATTTGGTTTTTTTATGCAGTGGAGTACTACTCAGCCATAAAGAATGAGCATTCTATTTAGATACACCTTGAGACCATACTCAAGAGAAATAAATTGGGCACACATGTTTAAATATTGCATTGTTTCTCTGGTGTGAGAAACCAAAAGAGTAAATACTAAGGATCAAACTGTATAATAGATACTGCATTGGGTAACAGGAAGAAAATGTTCAAATAGGAAGGGAAATAAGGGAGGGGGTAGGTGAAAGGAAAGGAAAAGGAACAAAAGAGACTAGGAGGAAAAAACAGGAAACAAAGATTGTAAATTTGGAGGGGAAGAGGGGTCCAAGGGGGGGGAGGGGCCTGGGGAGAAAAGCAGAATCAAAATACATACACACAGGTACAAATCCCCGATGATGAATGTGATCATTGTATATATCTAAAATGTACCAATACAATTAATTTTAAAGACACACTGCCATGAATCTCTTTCGAAACACTCCCCACACTTATCCCGTTGTTCTCACCCTTTCTGAAGCAGCTCTGAAAGTTCTCTTTCATGAGTGTCTTCACTTCCAATACTGTAGCTGCCTCCCGGTCATTTTGACTTTGAGAAAGAGCCAGAAGTTACACGGTACTAGACCTGGTGGAAAAGGCGGGCAAGGCCACAGCACAGTGTTCTTACAGGGCTGCGTTTCCTATAGAGCGCACTCAGCACAGCGTTCGCCGTACTGTTACCACGCAGTGTAAAGATACTCAGGAAAGGATTCGGAGCTGCTTCAGAAAGTGGCAAGAACAGTAAGTGTGTTCAAAGCAGGGGGAGCATTTTGAGGGGATGAGTGGAAATGTGTCTTTTGCTGTAATACACTTTAAAAATTTAAACATACACCTTATGTTGTTATGCCTTATATAGTATGGGTCCATTTGAATATATTAAAAATATATTTTTTAAAATCCTACAGGCTTAAATTTATTTTCCTGAAAAGATACACAAAACTGTAACAACCACAATAGTTCATTTACAAGTTAACTCTTTATAAGATATCAATAAGGCAACTAATTCCACACATCATTTTTTAGATTCCTGAAATTTTTTAAAACTAAAACTACTATTAGTTTTTTGTCATTTTTGTCATTTTTAGACAAGGTCTCACGATGCAGTTCAGTCTGAACTTGAACTCACTATGTAACCCAGGATGGCTTCAAACTAGCAGCAATCTTTCTGCCTCAGCCTCCAGAGTGCTGAGATTATACGTGTGTGTTACCATGCCCAGGATACAGCAGTCAACAAAAAAAAGCAACCCCTGCCTGCCTAGTGCAGAGGCAGACAAAAACAAAATGCCAAGTAAACACTGATAATGTGCGTCTGGCGGTGCCACTGAACCCACGGTCCACTGGTCACCCATGTATGATTTATGACCAGCTGGCAATGAGGTAAGAAGCAGGGACTACACTGAGGACCAGTTATCACAGTAAGTATGCTGTGCAGTTCGGCTAAAGTGTTTTTCTTGCAAGACTTTCCAGATAAAGGGAGCAGCTAACACCCTCCCACAGTCTTTATCCCACAGCAAGCATGTAACCAGCAGTGCCCTAGCTGGCTGGGGAGAAGCTGGAAGGGCCAAGGATAAAATTAAAAGGGGGCTGGAGAGTGGTGGTGATCTTACAAATCAGCAGTGAGGGAAGGCCTTGTGGAGACAGTGACTTTCCAAAATATCTGGGGGGAAAGAAAATGGCTATCATAAAGAAAGCAACCAGTAACAAATGCTGGAGGGGCTGTGGGGAAAAAGGAAGCCTTCTCCGCTGCTGCTGGGAGTGCAGACTGGTGCAACCCCTATGGAAATCAGCCTGGAGATTCCTTAGTAAACTAGGACTACAGATCCCATTCAACCCAGCTATTTCCCTTTTGGGCATTTTTCCAGAAGAACTACAAACATCGTACCACAGCGATACATGTGCACCCATGTTTACAGCTGCTCAGTTTGTAATAGCTAAATTGTGGAAGCAACCCAAATGCCCATCAACTGAGGAATGAATAAAAAAGATATAGTATTTTTACATAATGGAATATTATTCAGCTATAAAGAAAGATAAACTTGAAGCTTTCACAGGCAAAAGGATGCAACTAGAGTCCACACTCATAAATGAAATATATCAGACCTGCATGTGTAAACACTGCATTGTCTCACTAGCGCAGGAATCTGAAAGTGTAAACAAAATCTCCAAGTATAATAGATAGCGTGAACGGGAAAAAAACTGTTCAAAGGGAGGGAACAACTGGGATGAGGGAAAAGAGAAAAAGAAGGGAAAGTATGTGTGTATATCTATCTATATATATAGACACACACACACGATAACTGAGTTGTACTACTGACTTCTATTGCTTTATTGACAGGAACAGTTTAATTGTTTGATCAATTTTAAATGTCTGTATTGGTTTGAGCAACCAATTTTAAGATAACAATAGGTAATATAGTATCTATTGTTAATTTTCTATCACCTTGTCTGAAACTCTGTATTGCTTCTATTGTTTGGGTGTTGTTTTATGTCCGTTACTGTGTTTTCGTTTTTAAAAAATATCCACGTAGAAAAACACATAAAGCAATGTGATCCATCAGAAATGGGGCTCCACTCACCAGAAAAGGTGTACAGACCCAGGTGAAGGTCCCCACGGCCGCCAGGTAGGCAGATTTCTTCAACACCTTCAGCTCCTCCTGCCTGATGGCCATCACCTTGTCCTTGAATGCCAGCTCCCATGCATACAGCTTCAGCACTTTGATCCCGTTGAGAATTTCATTCATCAGCTTAATCCGATTGTCTTTGCTCTTCATGTGGGCCACCTTTACAGAGAGGGGCAGTCGGTGGTCACTGAGGGCAGGGCACTCACCTCTGCCGTGTCACTTCATCACTCAGTGGCACCAACTACTAAATGAGGGTCTCCCTGGATGGTGCGAGGCTGGCCCAGGAACCTCTGTGAGCCTTATGCTTTGCCTGAGACCACCCCAAAAGACTCTTCTCTCGGGAAGGAAAACGCTGCTTTGCGTGCTGCTAGATTAAACATTAGAGAAACCTATTCAATTTAGAACCAAGGAATAGAAGTGAGACAGACAAAGGATCGGGGTTCTACTCTGCTGATAAGACGACACAGGCGGGATGGTGTCATTTAGCTTCTCCATTTTCTCAGCTGATCTGCAACCAGTTCATGTCTGTTAAAACCATACATTTCAGATGAGCAGTGGTTTTGACCAATGGGTGCCCATGTCATAAAGTTGGTTAAATATCTTAACACCACCTGGCATTTGTCACCAGCCAAGCATTGTTCCAAGCATTTCATACACATTCAGCTGTTTAACACATACCCGCCAGTTTGAGCCACCAGCTGTACATGCATGACTGTCCCATTGGGCAGCTTATACCACTGTAACACAAGTGATACAATCATGCATGAGACACTCATGCATGTACCTTCATAGTTTACGCCAACTGGTAGCGAGATGCATGGATTACGGCCCCGCTGTGAACGTATCAGTGCTCACCAGGACCATTGTAGGTCACTGCTAGGTCCCAGATGGGGCATTCCTAAGCAACATGACCTGGACACCAGTGATGGCTGCTGTTTGAGAAGCTACACATCCAGGAGATGAGAGATGACATGACCCCAAGCTCACCGCCTTGCCTCCCTGAGGAGGCAAGGGCCTCTCCTCCCACCTGGCCCACATCCTGGAACTCATCATCCCTGCAGATCACAAGTGTGGCCAACAGCACTCATGTGAAATCCCACAGGCACATCACAATATCCATCACCAGAGAGGAGAGAAATAAACTCCGTATTTCTCATGCACCAGCAGGCACCAGTTCAAGGATATGAATTCATGCTACATGGTGTAGCACAGACAGATCCCTGAGGCATGCTACCAAATTATAAAACCATGCCAGAATGCTGGTCCATTTGGGTAAAAATATACAGGGTAATAATATCACACCAAACCTAACTGACATAGTGCAGCATATAGTTCAACAGATCTGTACATAAAGATATTGAAAGCTCTCAAGGACTTATTTCAATGTGTTCACAGTGTTTGAGAGGGTAGAAAAGGGGATATTACCTTTAAATTTATATACTTTTGTTATTTGAACTTTTCATAATGAGAAAATACTCACTTTACTATTGAGTATTTTAAAACTTAAAAAATACAAAGTATCTAGAAATACAGTTTAACACTATGAACGGCATAAAGTAAGAGCTGAGCAAGGAAAAAGCCAGGCATAGTGGTACATGTGTGTAATCCCAGCATTAAGGAGGCTGAGACAGAGGATCATTGTGAGTCTGGGGCCAGCCTGACCACACATGAGTTCAAATCTACCCTGACCTACATAGCGAGACCTTGTCTCAGAAAAAACATAGAGCTCAGTAGGGGGAGAAAGTAGAGGCAAATTTTTACTTAACTCTTGAAGACATGGCAATATAAAAATGAGTAATTCTGTGGGAAGACAGAACCTCTTGGAGGCTCCCAGATGTCACCATTTCCATTACTGGTTCATGCAGGGTATGACGTTCCCAGGAGCCCTGGACCTCAGCTGCCAACCAGGTCAGCCAGGAAGCACTAATGCCTACACCACTCAGGGGAGCAGAATGGGAAATGAGGCCTGGACACCCACATTTCCTAAGTTCCCCAGGTGATTCCAACAGACAGGGGAGACTGAGCGCTCCAGCCTGAACAGGGACCCTTGGCCAACGCTCACATGTAAAGGCCTCAGGCCAGTGCCCTTATAGATCCTGGCGGGGATAGGCACCTACCTGATAGGTCTTAGTCTTCATTGCCATCACAGCATTAAAGGGCACCATGAGGATCATCACAGCCACCCCAGCCAGGACTGAAGGACCCAGGTTCTAGAGAAAGAAGACAGTCACTCAACAAACAGGAGAGAACAAGGGCCTTCATGTTCTGCACAGGCCACCTGCTATACACAGATTCTGCCAAGTGAGCTTGAGGAGATACATTCTTTCTACCCAAGCTGGAAGCTTTGGGGGCCTCCTGACTCCTTCAAGAATGTGCAGGTCCAAAGCCCTTGGGCCCAGATGAGTTTTACATATTAGAACTGCAGAATTTTAGAAAGGTGAATACTGGGTGAAAAACAATTAACACAGCTGTGCTGAACCCTTGTGGGACTTGAAAGGTGTGTGCAACTTTGGCTGGTGGCTGGGAACCTGGATTGCAGAGGGGTTTCCACCAGTCATGAAATGGGTGTGAACTGTCTGTACAACAATATGGCTTATGTAAAACTCTCCTTTGCCTTCTGAGAAGCTGGAATCTTGGTAGGCTCTAGGCAGAGGACTACATGAGCAGCACTCAGCAACAATTCCAGGTGATGCGTATCATACTGGGGAGAGGAATCTCACAGGTGACTCCAGCTTGCTGCCAGGGAATGAAGTGTGTCCCTGTACTCCCCTCCCTGGGAGAATCTAGAAGCCTGGAGCTAGTTCCCCTGGACTTTTCCCTGACATAAATTATAGCCAGGGATGTTGCTACTGGCATCTGGTGGGTAGAGGTCAGCAGGCTGCTAAGTACTCTGGAATACAAAGGTCAGTCCCCACAAGCAAGGATTATTCAACCCCAAATGTCCATAGAGCCAAGGTTAAGCAATTTTCCTCTACAACAAGAACAGCAGTGTCAAGCACTTTCTTAATGGTTCACAAGACGACTCTTTAAAAATTGAAGACAATTCTCAAAAAAGCATTTCAAAAGTATTTTAACCTGCAGGTGTTACTTTTTGGGGGATGTAAATACCCAAGTCATCTGCCTAAAAAGGCATTTATTTATTTATATTCTAGTGTTTAGGGCTGGGGAATGTAGCTCGGTGGTAGAGTGCCTGTCTGGCATGAATGAGACCTTGAATTCAATCCCCAGCACTGCATTAAAAATAAATAAAATTCTGGTGTTTTTTTCTTCTAAGTTTTATTATTTAGAATACTTTGAAAGGGGTATAGTCAGTGATATATAGATATAAATATACAAAAATATAATACAAAAATATAAACTACAGTCAAAGCAACAGATAGTTGGCTGGGTTCATGCATGCACAGGCCTGTTTGAACTTGCATTTCCATGTAGCTAACTTGCTACCAGGCAAGGAAGGGGTGGCACAGGGAGTACACAAAAAGCTTTTTAAAAACTTTTGTTTATTCATTCACTTACTCATTCATTCATTCATTCACGGTACTGGGGTTTGAACCACATCCCCAGCTCTTTTCTTTATTTTGAGACAGGGTCTAGCTGAGTTACTAAGTTACTCAGACAAGGCTAGAACTTGTGATGCTCCTGCCTCAGCTTCCCAGCTTTTTAGGCAGGTGGGATTATAGATGGGTGCCACCATTCCTGGCTGTGGAGAAACTATTTCAGAAGGTAAGATCTAGTAAGTGCCTGTAAAGTTATTTGAATTCAAAAAAAGGAAGAAGTCTCTCTAATTGAGAGGGAGAAAAAAAATCAGTGGAAAAGAGCAGTAAGCCTTAAAAGATAGGCAACAGTTCATCAGAAGGATGGGAGGGAGGGAACGAGAGAGGGCGAGAGGAAAGAAGGGAGGAAGGGAAGGACGGAGGGAGGGAGGGAAGGAACTCCTGGTAAAAGGAAAAACATGTGCAAAAGACCAGAGCTAGGAAAGAACAAGGCATCCATGATGTCATGAGCCCCTTTGCCCATCACTGTTTCACCCTGGGGGAAGCCCGGCCCCGTGTGGAGATACGCAGACTATCACATCTCTTCCACGATGGGAGAAGACATGATCAGGCCGACAGATTGGACTTATCCCTCCCCGGCCACAGCAATTAGCTGAGGGATGGGAACAGGACTGTGATGGGCCAGTCAGCAGGCCCTGGAACTCTGGCAGAGGCCGAGGAATCCGGTCTCGTCTGGACTGGATTTCCAAGCCCAAAGCTATGGAAGTCACTGAGGATGAAGCCAACTCAGAAGATAATGGGGCCAAGAAGTAGCAAAAGAATCAGAGAGAATAAGTCCTCAAAACACTACTTAATCTCTTTAGGTCAGTGGTAGCCAACCTGCAGGTTGTTTGTTACCACAGAAAGCTCTAAAAGGTTCTCGATATCACTGTCCTAGATCCACCCATGCCTGAGAAAAATCTTTAATTTTTTCTAGATATCTTTAAGATCCCCTTTATTTGCTTATGCTGAAATGGACTTCTATCTCTTACAACAGACAGAAGCTTGAGTGACATCATTAAGGACCAACGAACAAGTTCTATTCATATTTTTGGGGGGAGAGCAGGAGAAACTGGTATGTATATGTTGTAGGATTGTTCATTCAATACACTCAAGGAAAGACATGTGCAAAGAAACACCCCGCCCCCAAAGACAACTGAGGCAAAGAAAAAAATAGCCAGGAATTTGTTAATGGACCAGAAAATAAAATGAAAATGATGGCAAGAAATGCCAGCTAGCTACAGATGCTCCTGTTCTCAGTACCCACTGCCCACGTGTGGGGGACCTCCTGCACGCGTGTGGGAGGACACTGGACACACACCAGCCAGAGGAGGTAGAGGGCGAGGATGACTTGCAGGGGCGCCGACCAGATCATGTTAATGTACGTGGCCAAGTCCATGAATCTCTGGGCATCCACAGACATGAGGTTGACAATCTCGCCAACTGTGGAGGACTTTCTGGCCGAATTGGTGATCACCAGGGCCTGAGGGACAAAGCAGGAGGAAAGAGGTGAGTGCAGGAGGTGATGAGCCCCAGAATCCCCCTGCCCCAGGGCCTGGAGAGGACAGCAACTCCTCACAGCAACAACACCATGGATCTTTTCTCCTCCCCTGCCAGGTCAGCTACCTCCTCTGCCAATCTGGGTCAACCTACGTGCCTACCTCCCGCAGCCCGTGCCTTAGTGCTAAGTCTTCAGTGTGGATGGGACCTCAGATGCTCTCTAAACCAGGGCTTTGTAATGCACATACACATCACCTGAGAAACACAGGAACGTGCACTTTCTGATCAGTAGGTCTGTGATAGGTCCTGAGATTCTAATTCCTAGCAAGCTCCAAGGTCATGCAAATGCTGCTGGCCCTACATCCCAACAAAGGCCCAAATGTCAAGGCCAAAGTTACTTACCTTTGCACTCCCAGCACTGGGAGCTGGATCACTGTTTGTGTGGTTGTCCTGTGTACACTAGGATGCTTAGCAGCATCCCTGTCCTGTACCCACTAAATGCAACATCTCTAGCTATGACAACCAAAAATGTCTTCAGACATTGTTAACCATCCCTATAGGGAGCAAACCACCTGGAGGAGAACCCCTAGTCTAAGCCACTAGTTCTTGAACATGGTTGCACTCGCCTACTTCTCAACTGTGGTTATTTGTAGGACTATGGGACTCTTCCTAACCTATGGGCCACGCAGCTTTCTTGCCTCCAAAGGCCAAGAAATGACAAGATCAAGGTTCCTTTAAAGCTAGATGTGGAGACCGAGGGCAAACTGCTTGCCTGCCAACTCAAGCACTGTCCCCAAAATAAATGTGTTAAAAGTTAGATGTATACACATGCAACTGTGTACTATCTTATTTAGGGTGTGTGTTATCTTCTGTTCAGTTTAATTCAAAGGTGAAATCCAAAGGAAGGATCTGAACTTGGATTTCCCTACATCAAGGACCACTAGGCCCTCTTAAGAATTCAGTTACCCACAGCTGACATGTGGACTCACAACATTCCACATCCTGACCCTCGAACTCTGCTTTGCTATGGACAATGCCTGAGGGTCGCCCTCCTCACTAGCCCTGGCCATTTCAGCCCTCTTTATCTCCTGCTTCAGAGACTGGACTCCCATCCGCAGGGAGAGCCAGCCGAGGCCCAGTGGAGGGATGCGGCAGCCGCCCTACCTTGCGATAGACAGCCCCGATGACAGCGGTCTTGATCCGCATGCCGCTGACGAAGCAGATGTGGAAGTACTGGTGCAGCACCAGAGTCTGCAGGCAGGCACTCACGAACAGCAGCGCTGTATAGAAGTAGCCCTGCCAGTCTGGGGCCTTCTTGTCATTGACAAAGTGGATGAGCAACCTGCCGGGGGACAAGGTGCGCCCTCAGAACCACTTCAGTGAGGCCCGTGCAGGTAGAAAAATGCTTCCGGGTTGGCACTGCCTGGGGCAAGGCAACCTCTGGCCTCCAACCTTACAGGTACAAGCAGGAGCCCACAGCAGCCATCTGACTGTGCCAGGGGCCCATGCCACTCACCACAGGACCTCTACTCGGAACCCTCATACTGGTTGCAAGTTTATGTCTCACCAACATCAAATCACCCAGAGGTGACCAAATAGAGAACACAGGGACAGAGAAACAGAGGGCAAAGGAATGAGTATGAGGCCCCAGAGAGACGGAAGGAAGAGAAGGGCAACTCCCTTCTGACTTCCTGGTCCCACTGCTTTTTTTTTCACAAGAGCTCGCAGCATCTCCTTGCCCTTGGCTTGCCAACGCAAGCCCTCCCAGTTTAGAGTAAGCAGGTTTCTGATATATGCCGAACAAAATGGCTTTAATGCAAATGGCAGTTAAGCGAAGTGGCTAAAGACAGGGAGGCCTGGCTACCAGTACCTGGCAGCACACTGCATGACCCTAAGGTCAGGAGTAAGGCAGGCAAGAGGTCAAACCAGGAGGCACAGAGGAGCCCAGCTGGGAGAGAAGAGCTCTTACTTTAAGATCTCAGGCCCAGCAAACATCATCAGGTCATGAAGGGCCTTAAATAAGAAGCTCATGAGGAAGTAGGGCCCGAAGGTCTTGTATAACACTTTAAACAGAGAGGGGTCCCGCTCCTTCCGGGGGGACTTGACAATCAGGGCCTCAGCCTCCTCGTTCACATCCACCCTGGAACTCCCCTTGGGCTTTGTGGCATCCTTGGAGGAGGAGTACACCATCTTCACTGGCTGCCTGCAACAAAGGAAGGGAGAGGGTATGAGGCCTGCCACACAGGCAGCCCAGTGCCTGAGCGACAGCCCAGGCCCAAGACAAGTCACCGTGGAGAAACCTCTGAGGATAGTGGGAGGAACCTGGACTCAGGTGCTAGGGGCTCAGGTCCTAGTGTGGGACTCTTGTCGGCCCGGGTGTTAGGCAAGTCGCTCACCTCTCAGTGCCCAGTTTCCTCATCTGTAAAATGAGGTTGGAAGGACCCACATCACAGGGTGGCTGTGAGTGAGTTAAAATACAGGAAGGGCTTATAATACCAGCTCCAAAGTTATCCAAAAAAGATACACAGCTGACTGATCAGCACGTGAAATATTGCTCAATATAATTAGTCAGCAGGGAAATACATATTAAAACCACAGTACCATTTCACACGTGCTTGGCCAGCTATAACCAAAAGTCAGATAATAAAAAGGACAAGGATACAGAGAAATAAGAACACTTATATGCTGCCCACAGGAATGCAAAAATGATGTCACTCCAGGAAACATGCTGTAATCCCAACACTCAGGAGGCTGAGGCACGAGGATGGCTGTGAGTTCAAGGCCAGCCTGGGCTAAAAAGTAAATTCAAAGCTAGCCCAAATTCCATAGCAAAACCCTGTCTCAAAAAAACAACAACAACAACAACAAAAACACACAGAAAACAGCCAGGTGCTTCCCTAAAATGTTCCTAAATGTAGAAAAATGCCAAACAGTCAACACAATGGGTTATTTGTCATTTTACATGGGGGCTGGAGGGGAACTAGAAACATGGCAAAATCTAATCCATCTGCTCCTCAGTTATAAGCTGAGGTTCAGAGAGGTCACACTGCTTGCCTCTCAGAGACAGCGCAAGGTACTAGCGAGGTCTTATTTACTATGTTACCACCCCAAACATCCATGGCAGCCAGCCGCAGAGCAGGCCTGCAACAACTGATTCCCACCTCCTGGGTTTGTGCCTTGTGGAATCTCGCCTACTCAAACATGGTACCTAGAGGAGGGTGGGCCCAGGGACTCACGTTAGGGGATGGAAAACACTCGCTTCCATCTTGCCTCTCTTTGGTCACTCACTTGTTGATACTCACTCACTAGTTGACAAGGTCAACTATCATGTCCTAAGGACAATCGGTCCTGGAGAGAAGTCCCCTGCTTTGATCTTGCACAGAGCCAGCCTAACTTGCAACAGTGTATAACTCGGAAATAGATCCTATAGCCCCTGCCAAGTCTGACCCTGGTTCAGAACTACTGGCTAAGCCATTCCCTGAGATCCAGAGAAATAATGTCAGTCAATGTTCATTTTTATTATTTTAAGCTGCTACATTTGCAGCAATTTGTTATGTAGCAACAGAAACTAATATACGCCAGCTTTCCTCTCCTAGATGCAGTCAGAGCAGTATCATCTCTTGTCCAAATTATCTCACGCTTCTGAAATCTCAAGCGGACCCACAGGGCTGTTCCTTCTGGAGGCACAGGATCTGTTCCCTCTCCTTTTGCAGCTTGTAGAGGCCTCCTGTACTTTCTGGTTCACACCCCTCCTTGCATCTTCTGAGCCAGTCCCACAAACCTTCTCTCTCTGATTACATCACCCTCTGAAACTGAAACCGAAGCTGAAACCCCTGTGATCATACTAGGTCTGCCTAGATGATCCAGAATATCCTCCCCAGCTTCAAACTCTCAATCACAGCTACAGACACTTTGCTAAGGAAGACGACCCTGCTCCCAGGTTCGTAGGACTGGAGGTGGGCATCTTTGGAGAGCAAAGGGTTTATTCTTTGACTACAAGGATTATTTCTAGTTCTCGTGCTGTCATTGTCTTCCCTAAGATCCTTCCCTGGTCACTGTACCTCCCTCCCTTGGAGCCGGTTCTGCCTGGGATGTTTAGTACACTTTCTTTTCACCCACACAGGCCTGCAAGGCTAGGAGGAAGGGAGAGGCTCCATATCACTTCCTGAGTGGGGACCTGGCCTTGTGGGGTATGAGCTACCCTGACCCTGGGCTGTTCCCAGGAAGAAGGTCTCGAGCAAGCAGGGAAGAAGGGCCCGAGCAGAGGAAGTCAAGTGTAGCAAAAGTGATTAGAGAAGGCCAAGTCAGGAAAGGAAAATACCCAGCAAACTGGGAGAAAGGGAGGAAGGAAGAGGGAGAAGGAGATGGAAGGAGAGGCCAGGGGCTCCCAGATGAGAAAGACGCAAGCGAGACTTTGGAGCAGTACAGCTGGGAGAAGTCAGGAAGGCTGGGGCAGGGAAGGTCTGGGCTGGGAGAAAACTGCCCAGGATGGGATCACAGTGGGCAGTAGGCTGGGGTTGGAGGGGGAAAAGGACTTGCCAACCTCACCCATCTCAATGCAGGCAAGGGTGGCGATCGGCCACTTATCCGACAGCACAGACAGAACACCTGCTCCAGGCAGGCACCAAGATCTCCAAGGTTGCACAGCCTCAGGAGAGAAACAGATTGGTGTGCGAGCTGCCACCGCCAGGGCTGGCTGGAGGAGGGGACATTGAGCCGAGAGCTGGAGGATAAGAGAGCAGCCACAGTGGAGGGGAGAAAGAGCTCCAGGTGGAGGACACAGGGGAGCGAGGCCTGGAGGGAGGCAGAGTTAAGGGTTTTGCAAAGAGGCGAGGCCTTCCCTTTGAGACCTGGAAAAAGCTAAAAATCTAATCCCATGAGGTGGCTGTTTGGGCAACTGTTCTCCCTCTAATTCTGATTTCAGGCAAGGTCAGACACACAGTTTCAGCCTCAGAGTTCCGAGGCCAGTGGCTCCATGGGGTTTTAATGTGTTGATTTCTCATCTGGTTTTAGTTTGCTCTGGTCTGTTGGGGCGCCAGCGCAGGAGCTTAGTCCAGAAAGATGAGTTTCAACTGGCATAATGAAGTTCCCCTGCCTTCTTCCCACACAGGGAAAGAGAACCTGAAGCAACCTGGCATTAACTTGTCGGCTATCTGCCTACTGTTTGGTCTCCCTGTCCCCGCTTTATAAAGGAAGTCACTGTCACATGTTCAACTCTGTTTTGTTTCATTTTCTTTCTGCCTTCACCTCAGCCCTTTTCTGTCTGTAACATCAACCGCTCCTGCTGGGACCTTTGGCAAATGTAACTCTGTTTTATGTAATGAAGTGTTCTGTTCAATTCTAGGACTATAAATAGAGCCAACTGAGACTGCTAAACTAAAATATTATAACTTTGTTCTTTGACGGGCTTGAACGAAGGAGCCAGGTGAGGAGCTCCCTGTGATTTTGTCATTGCAACATATGATCATTCATGTTTCTGCAGGGGAGAAACCCCAAACTAGAAAGGCCTCAGTGTCATACAATTCTGAACTGTCTGAACATACTCTGAGCCTGGTCTCTGTCCCACAGTTCCCATGTATCCTAGAAGGGCAGGTCTGACCTGCAACCGCAGAGATCAGAGTTTACAAGGTAAGTGCACACTTCTGCTCCTTAGTGCTGGCAAGACAATTTCTGAAAGGTCATTTCCCTTACACCCCTATAATCCCATCTGAGAGAACTGTGGAGATAAATTTAAATTATGTAACCAATACAAATGGCCCAAGATGGAGTTTTTCTTCTCTTGGTCCTGACAATCACAGCTTCTCAGGAAGCCTTGCTTTCCAAATTCAAGTTCTTGAGTTGTCATAATGACTAAGCCCAGACACCAGCCCTGTGTCTTTCTGTCCTGTCCTCTGCACATCACTGAACAAGTACAAATATCTCACAGGCACTCATGCAAGCAAAAAAAAATCAGCCTAAAATTATTAAAGTCTAACATCTGCCTCTAATTTCTGACATATTTCTATGCAAAGTGTGTATTTTTACACATTTAATTATACAGTGGTCTCAGGCAGGTGTGGGTGGTACACATGTGTAAGCCCAACACTGTAGGACACTAAGGCAGGAGGATTCCAAGTTCAAGCCCAGCCTGGGTCACTTAGCAACTTAGAAAAAACTTGTCTCAAAATTAAAAAGTATACATGGTTGAGGGTAGAGCCCGGTGTGAAGGTCCTGTGTTCAATCCCCAGTACTGCAAAAACGTAAAAAACAAACAAACGGTTTGCCCTTATCTGTGGAGGACATAGCACAAAGGCCTACTGCGTGGGTAAAAGATAGTACCGAACCCTGTCTATACTGTGTATACGATGTTTTTTTTCCTTAGGTACATCTATTGAGGTAGAAGATAAAAAGACTCAGGTAAAAAATAGACAATAAAAATTGTAGTTGTAAAATTGTGCTTAAAAAGAAAAACAAAAACTCTGGCTTCAGGCTGTAAGAGTTATCCCTTTCCCTTCCAGGAAATTCAATCCAAAAAAACACAAAACCTCCTAGGGGCCGTAAAGATATGATATGCCTGAAAATTGGGTTCCGGCTTTCGGCCTGTAGGCTGACTGCCCTTCCTCCCACAGGGCTCCATCCTCAAGGAAGCAGCACTGGAAGTGGGCAGCGAACCTCGGACACATACACCAAACACTTTATGTGCTGACACAGTCTAGAAGGCAACCCGACAGACAGCAGGAAGGCACACCCTAGACAGATCACCTGTCCCGAGGCCACCTCACCACCACAGAAAAGCCCAGCCCATGACGTGCTTCCCTCCCAGAGGCCTGCAGGTGTTCCTTGCTGAGTGTGCACTTCTTCACCTACCTAGTTCTACGCCTCTCAGAGGCTCACTCGACAGTTCTTTCCTGTGACATGCGTCTGCAAACCTATAACCTACCTTATGGATGGGGGAGTTGAGATCCCCATCTCTTCTTTGGAGGCACCTCTTTGCACCTCCACCAGTGACACTACACTAAGTTTAATCTATAAAGTAGGCACAGTATGAGATTAGCTACAATGGCTAATGACTAAATAACCACGACAATATACAGCACTGTAATAGAATTTATGTAAATGTGGTCTTGCTTTCAAAATGTTTCTTTATACTGAATTCAATATCCTCCTGCCTTTTTTGCAGCACTGAGGATTGAGCTCAAGGCCTTTTTGCACTGAGCTGCATCTCTACCCCATTCATTCATTCATTCATTCACTTATGAATGAATGAAACAGGGTGTGGCTATGTCACAAGCTGCCCAAGCTGGACTCAAACTTGCAATCCTCTTGCCTTAGCCTCACAGACTGCTGGGATTATAGGCGTGCGCCACCACCATGCTCAACTCTCAGCCTTCCTATAATGATGGGAGATGACAATGCCTGCATGAGGAAATGAGGACAGAGGCACTATGAGGTAGCTTTAGACTACCACATAAGGATTACCTGGACACAAACGCCATCAATCTGATAACCAAGAGGGCTGCTGAATGACTAAAAAAGGTGGCAGCGTATACAATGTGGATACAATGGACAAAAAGGATGACCCACACCCTAGGTATGATGTAATGGGATGGTGCAAGAATAGTTCCTAATTTCAAACCTATAAATTATTTCTTAAATTTAAGATTTAATACTTTCACATCATAGTTCATCACACATTGCTGAAACCATACAAAGCCAAACTACAGATAAGGGGAAACTACTTGTACCTTAAACTTTTTAAGAATATAACTTTTGCGACTACTCTATTTTGTCTGAGACTTTGCCAAGTGTTGGTTATGGTTTGTAGGAGGATTCCAAGTTCAAGCCCAGCCTAGGTCCCTTAGCAACTTAGCGAGATCTTGTCTCAGCCCTGAGAGTGAGGATGCTGTTGGTACTCTGATCTCCAGGTTAACACCTGGTTAGCTGGGATTTATAACTGATGTGCCATTTGTACATTAAAATATATGTTGCTTGTTTATAAATTCTCCACTTTTTACCTTTTGTTTCCTATTGATTTGTTTTTTAAATCAGATAGTACATTGGAAGGTTGGTTGTGCATCTGTAGATTTGGGTACTTAAGGGGCGTTCTAGAGCAAATCTGCAAATACAGAGGGAGACTGCTCCTTTTTGTTTTCCGTCACTTAGGGTAACTATTTCATAATTCATCCTTCCTGTGGTTTCAACAGTTCATTCTTGGAGGCCTCTTTCAAGGAGTCCACAAATGGACTCCACTGCTGGCACCCCAACGTGCACACCTACTCACTTATTAATGGGCACCTTGGATTATCTCCAGTTTGACTAACACAAACAAAGCAGCAACAAGTCTGTACAAGTCCTTTAGGAGTGTAAGTTCCCAGTCCTCTTGGGTATTTGCCTAGGAAAGGAGTGGCTGGTGGTATGGCAACTATGTCTAACTTTAAAAAAAACCCTGCCAAACTCTTTCCACAGCTGCCAAACACTTTCCACAGCCACCAAACCACTTTATACTCATGCCAGCTGGACCCACAATCAAAAATGGCCCTAAGCCTTGGGAGGCTACAGGTTGAAAGAACACAGTCATTTAATAAACAAATGAGGCACTGGTTTGTTTTTGAGACAGTCTTGCTATGTAGTTCCAGCTGGCCATGAACTCTGGCAATCCTTCTGCCTCAGCCTTCCAAGTGGTAAGACTGCAGATATATACCACCATGCCCAGTCAAGCACTGGATTTTAAAACCCAAAGATAGGAGCAGGGAAGCAGTGTAGAACAAGCTACTGAGAGGAGCCAGAGGGGGGCTAACATGGTGCCTGTCCCGAGCCTCAGTGTTGGGCACAAAAGCAGCAGCAAGAGGTCTGCTCAGTGCGTCCACGAAGGCCCCAGCCCGAGCCAGAGCTTCTTGGTTTAAGTCCCATCCTGTCTGCCAGAGGTCAGCTTGCCGAGTGCAATAGCACTCAGAAGAGCCGGGGCGTTCACAAGGCCAGCTGCTCAGAGAGAGGAATAAAAGAACGAAGCTGAGGAGGGAGGCCTCACACCGCAGGCCATACTTGAGAGGGTCATAGCAGTGGAATCCCTCTGCTGCCCAAACTGCCCATTGGCAGATGAGGCCATCGCAGCACAGGGAAGGAAAACGACATTCCCAAGACTGCGAAGCTTGCCGGCAGAGGCACTGCCAGCACACTGCCCTGAAGGTGACCATGACTGGGTCATCCTAGAGAGTATTTGGCTTCTCCCCAGGCACAAAAAAATCCACACTCACCTCCTAGACTTGGCACATTCCTTCTTCCAATTCTTCACCAACACGGGCACGACTTGTGCTGAGGTGTCCTCCTTATTCAGAGACCAGAGGTCACCGCCCTCCAAGGGCTGACGGTAGCCTCGGATCATCAACCTGTGGCCGACACACATGGGAGTCGGTGGTGAGTGCTGACTAGGGCAGGAAGAGGGCAGTGGGGCTCAGTCCACAGCCCCCCAATGCTGCTCTGACCTCCACAGAAGGACACCTACCCAACCACCCGGCCCGCCACAACACAGCCGCTAGGTGACTGGGAAAACCCCAACATGAGGGCCATCAGAGCATAGAGTACCGCTGTCAGGCCATCCAGAAAAACAGCTTCATCTTCAAGAGATGCACACAGAATACTCAGGAAGAAAATATCAGAATGTCTCTAATTTATAGTTTCCTTTTTGTTTTGTTTTTGAGGGGCTTGGGGTTCTTACTGTTTTTTGCAGTGGTAAGGATGGAATCCAGGGCCTCATTCCGATGAGGCAAGTGCTCTACCACTGAGACACATCCTCAACTCTAATTAACTTCTTAAATTTTAAATTAGGAAAGGCTAATACAATAAAATATTAGCAGTCATTAAATCTGAGTGCTGAGTTTACTGACTTTTATTATACAGACTGAGTACCCTTTATCTGAAATGCTTGGAATCACTAGTATTCAGATTCGTATCCATTTCCAATTCCGGAATATCTGTATATACCTAAGGAGAGACTATGGTAACAAAAGTCAAGTCTGAGCATGAAATTCATTTATATCTGATACATATTTTATCCACACACCCAGTGGTAATTTCATACAATATTCTTAATGCACCTGAGTTTTGACCAGGACTCATCACATGAGGTCAGGCAAAGGATTTCCCACCTGGGGCATGTCACAGCAGTGCTCAAAGAGTTTCAGATTTCAGATTTCAGATGTGAGATTCTCAACCTGTACTAATCTATCTATATGTCTTGACCACATTCAGAATAAAAAGTAAACCCAATATTTTTACTTATTTTGCAATAATTTCAAAGTTACAGAAAAACTGCATAAATTATACAGAGAATTCACTTAAGTTTACTGTATTTGTGATAACCTTCTATTTCCATCTGTACACACACAAATACACAAACACAGTTTTTTTTGGACTATTTGACAACAGACTCTACACAACCCTGTCACTAAATATTAGAGTGCATTGAAAACAAAGTCACACTCTGATGTAACCTGGACACATGTTTAAAGCAAGAACGTTATCAGCATGGAGACTGTAACATTCAGTCCATATCTAGACCATAGACTACACTAACTGTTCCAGTGATGTTCTTTCTTTTTTCACGTTTTTTGAGATATAGTCTCACTTTGTACTTTAGGTTGGTCTTGAACAGCCTATGTAGCCCAGGCCAGCCTCCCACCTCAGTCTCCCAAGTGCTGAGATTACAGGCATGCACCACCATGCTCAGCTTTCAGGTATTAAAAAGTTAATTTACTTAATGAAGCTATTTGAAATATTAAGATATTTATTAAAATATTTAAGAAACACATTGACAATGACCTTCTAATGTGCTCCTAAGGATAATGCTTATTAGGGAAAAACCAGATTCAAACAACCCCAGAAAGGTGCTCACAATGGGCAAGAAGAGAACAGATGTGCCAAAGGACCAGAGCAAAGCCTCTCTGGACGCTAATAGGGCTGCTTCTAGGTGTTTTCTTGCTCTTGATCTATGCATATCTTTCTTACCCGTATTTCCTGTGCTGTGTATGTATGACTTTTGTAATGAGAGGGGGAAATGATGCTAACGATAACACAGTCAGCCTTCTGTATATGCAGCTCCCACACACACAGGTTCAGAACCACGAAAATATTCATAAAAATGTGTCCATACTGAATCTGTACAACTGTTTCTCTTCTCAGCAGTCCTAAGCAATACAGTATGAAAACTATATCATATTCACATTTTATTAGGTAAATACTCTAGAAATGACAAGGTATACAGGAAGATGCGGATAGTGTATAAGAAAACACTTCCATCTTTTACAAGGTGCTTGAGCATCAAGGACTGCAGTATCTGTGGGGGCTCTACAACTGGTCTCCTTTGAATACTGATGGATGATTATACTTAGTGTTTAAAAACACCCAAATCTGCAGGTGAGCCTGGAGCTCTACAATGCCTGGGCTGAGTCTTTCACAGCAGTGAGCTACTCGGGTTTGTATAAACGTCACACTGGAGTTTAAGAATATGGGGCAGAAGCTCAGTGTCTCTGAGACCACAGGGCCAGTGCAGGAGGACTCAGGACACAGCTCTGCGGGTGAGTGGCAGAGAGCATGGGAGCCACACTTCACGTACCCATCCGTCCACCCATCCATCCATCCATCCATTCCCCACCACCCGCCCAAGGATGGGGGCGCCCCAGCCTTACCCTGTGATCCACCAGAAGGTGATCCTGGAAAGGAAGGAGGCGCCGGATTCCGGGCAAGGGTTCTAGCAGAGAAAAAGCACAGGGTGGGGAGGACATGGAAATAAACAATTAAGCTTTTCATCCATGGCAGAGGTAGGGCAAGAGCAGTCCAATGCCGTCAAAAGGACCCGCATGTATTCCTATGCTGTTCTGCATCCTACACTGATCTCTGGCACCTCAAGAGAAGGATGCCTGTGGGTGTGTCCCTGGTTTCACACACGCACACAATTCCTACATGTCCACTATGTGCAAGTACAAAGAGTGTGGTATGGATGCACCCTGTCATATCTCCCCTAGCAGTTATTACCATCATCTCATGTCACTCATTCATTCAACAAGTATTTGCTGAGCACTCTGTGTGTCTGGCACTCTACAAAGCACTATAGATCTGCCTTTTCCTGTATCCCTATAATAATCCTAAGGGCTGGTATTACTGTTGTCCACACTGTACTCCATTCATTGAGCAAACATTTACTGAGCAGCTATTATGTGCCAGGCACTATGCAAAACACTATGGTCATGCCAGGCATGATGGCACATGCCTATAATCTCAGCACTTGGGAGGCTGAGGCAGGAGGATCACTGAGAGTTCAATGCCAGCCTGGGCTACATAAGTGAGTTTAAGGGCAACCTGAACTACACACCAAGATCTTGTCTCCCCTTGCCCCCCAAAAAGGTCTTGCATTATTTTATATCTCCAGAGAACTCTGTGAACATGATACTACTTATTGTCTCTATCTCATTCATGAATTCGTCCAACAAATCTTTCCTGAACACTTATGAGTGCCAGGCACCATGTACACCAATCCGAGCAGACATGACTCCTGCCTTCAGGAAGCATGTGGCAACAGTTACAGATAACACCTGCTAACCTGCTCCACTAGTTGGCTTGGTGTTAAGGGCTTTACACAAAGCATCTCACTAATCTCTATGACCCCCTTGCAAGGCAAGTCTAAGTATCACCCTCCTTTTGCGGGTAAAGCCAGAGAGGAGCAATGGTGAAATGTCTTTCCCAAGGCCTCACAGCTAAGTGGCAGAGGCAGTATGTGTGCCCCAGATGATCAGGCTTCAGAGAGACAGTTGGAATCAAATGATCAAACAACAACGCACAAACACAACTGTGACAGGTGCCCCAGCGGTGAGTCAGTGTCACCACCAAAACCACCCGGGTGCTAAGGCCCTGCGGTAGAGCAAAGCATATAGACTCCAGTCCCCAGGTGATCAAAATTAAAGCAATACACGCATACACTCCAATAACATATACTGAAATGTTTACGTAGGTGATACGGGGTAAAGTCCATGGCAGCTCTTTATACCAGTCTATCCAGTTTACACATTCATCATAAAATCTAAATGCAAAGCCTTCACAGAATCCAAACACAGGGCCTGTGCTATGCAGGGTGGGGAAGTTCCCACCCCTGACTGCCCATGAGAATCACCTGTGGATTTTGCTAAACACAGGTGCCAGGGCCCCAGCCCAGGCACACTAAATTAGGACCTCAGAGTTGGGCCCTGGCATGAACATATTTTTAGTACTTTAAATCAATGCTGCTGGTCTAGGGAGCAATGTTCCAGACTAACCAAAAGCAAAGGAAACTCAGACTATGGAGCCAGTAAGTTCAAATCCTAGCTCTTGTATATTTTAGCTAAATGACCTTGGGCTAAGTCCCTTTGCCTCCAAGCCTCGGTTTACATACCTAGAAAATGGGAGTATGAGTCCCACAGCTTGGCTTGTCTCATAGACTGCCAGGAGGTCAAGTAAGGTAGGTCTCTGGAGCTGTGTGGTAGGGTGGATTCTTCCAAACAAAGGTAACAATAATATTTGAGGAGGAGGTAGAGATAATGGCATTTTAGGGCAGGCAGAAAGTATTTCCTTGCAGCCTGATTATTCTTCCAGAAAAGTGAGCACCTTCCCGCCCACGGCCTGCCCCCTGCACAGTCAGGGGGTGGTGAGTTATCGGGAATCACAAATCCACTGGAACCACAGCCTGAGCCCCACCCACTAGGAAAAGCTTTAGTGCTTTCTGGCGGGGAAGAGGTGAGGGTGGAGAACAGCTGGCAATGACATATTTATTTCCTAGGCAAATATTTGGGGAGGGCCTGCTTATATGCAGGAGAAGGGTTAAGTGCTGAGCACAGGCTGTGAATCAGACAGTGAGGTCTCTGTCCCCACCTGGGAGACACATGGACATAAAGCAAAGCAACATGCTGCAAATAAATACAGAACTATAAAAGGCCAGAATTGCTGAAGAGAAAAAGAAGGTGCCAAAGGGAGAAGTGGGCAGGGGTGGCTCTCGTGTGAAGCAACTGTCACAGTGGCTGAGTCTCAGCTCTGTCATTCAGCTGTAGGCCCTTAGGCAAGTTGCTTAGTGGCAAATATTAAAGTATTCTGTGGCTAAGTACTTAGAATGGTACCTAGTTCAGAGTACAAGTAGCTCAAGAAATGGTATTAGTATCACAATAAAAACATAACAGTGGCTTCCACGTATATCAAAGCAGCAAGCTGTGTATCTTACATATATGCAATTTTTATCCATCGAGACATCAATAAAGCTGAAAGAAAAGAAAGCAAATGGTTTCCATTTCTTGCAGACCCATGAGACACCAAACCCCATAGCAGATGGTTTCTGCCTAGGTGTGAGAGGGACAAACAGTGACCCACTGGCTGACTGGCTGTAAATAATGTTTTACTGAAACACAACCAAGTCCGTTCATTTACACACTGTGGCTGCTCTTCAAGTGCAAAGGCAGAGCTCAGCATTGCAACAGAGACCACATGGGCTACAAAGCCTGACACATTTACTAGCTGGACCTTCACACAAAAAGCTGGCTAATTCCTGCTTATACCAAGTTCTACCACACCCTACAACATGGTGATTACTAATCAGTGAAACCAGGCCTCAAAGGACAGTCTTTGCTTCCAAACCCAGTCTTCCCTTCACCTTGGTATCAACAGGGAAGACAGGTAGCTAGTGGGGGGCTGAAATGCAGCCTGCTCCCACACTTCCAGGTCCTATGGGCACTAGCCCCACCCAGGCTCATCAAATGAGGCTCCTGTCATTGGGAGAACACTCACTCTGCAAACAGAGTAATGTCACATCAGCAATGGAACAGTTCACAGTCTCTAATTTGTACTCGCCAAGAACTACATCTCATCTTCTCCCAGGCCTTCTTCCTGTGGATCTAAACAGACTTTTGGCTTATCCAAAGTCACAGAAACAGAGAACAGGCCAGGGCTGCCTTCACCAGCACTGAAGAAAATCTACAGTGCCTCTGTGGGACACAGAAAGCCTGATTTGATAACAAAGATCTGTTATGAAGTAGCTGGAGACCAACAGTAAACAGGAGGCTAAAAACCAGGCAGATAAATAAGGATTCCGGCATCATACCACTCCATGGAATCTATGGTCCACTTCCTGAGGAATTCATGAGGTACAAAGACGGAGGGGCTAGCTGGAGGTTTCCCAGCCACAGAGACTGAAAGCAGCAGTTCTGCCCCAGATGGAATGAGGGGTCTTATTAACTGGTACCTTGTTCAGTTAGAAATGAAAGCAAACACCAGGTATCACGGCACACACGTGCACTCCCAACACTGTGGGAGGATTGAGGCGGGAGGATCACAAATTTGAGCTGAGCCTAGGCAATTCAGCAAGGCCCAGTCCCAAAATAAAAAATGATTTTAAAAAAGGCTGGAGAGAGCTAAGTGTGGTGGTGCACACCTGTAACCCCAGCACTTGCAAGGCTGAGGCAGGTGGATGGATGTGAGTTCAAGGCCAGACTGGACTACATAGTGAGACCCTGTCTCAGAAAACTAAAAAAGCGTTGGTGGCAGGGGAGGTTGGAGTTGTGGCTCAGTGCAGAGGTCCTGGGTTCAGTCCCCAGCAAGAAGAAGGGGAAGGGAAGGAGAAAAGAGGAAGGGGGGGGGAGGAAGAAGAAAAGAAACAACTCCTGGCTGAAGGCAGAGGGAAGGAATGTCGGATTTACGTAGCTCCGTAGCTCCGAGAAACTCACTCTTTAGCGTCTGCATAAGCATCTGTGTTTGGCACCAGGTGATCTAGCTAGAAAGTGAATGGATGAAATGAATTTGGTCAAAGAGCCCCAGACACGAACTCTTTGCGCACTGATCGCGAGTGACCACGCACAGGTGCTATGGGGGTACTGTGGGAACCCGCTCTGGGTCTCTCAGCCTTTGATTTGTCAGAGACTCGCTAGGTCCCCACACACCTCCGTGGGTTTGATTCTGCTTTTAGTCCTAACTGGTTTCCTGCAGGACACTTACTGCGCACACTGACGGCCGCGGTTCTCAAACGCGGCTCTATTGCCGTCGGTGCCTGGGAACTGGTTAAAAGTGCAAACGTTCCCAGCCCTACCCACACCTACAATACTGTGAACAGGGGCTCACAGTGCGTTTAACACTGGATGTGATAGCTGCTCAAGGACAGCCCCTGACACTGCACCACTCGACCCTCGGTGTCCTCAACTGATCATCCTGCCCAACTGGGTTACTATGAGGATTAAATAAATTAACAAATAAATTAGTGCACTGAGCCATTGACCAAACAACCTCAGTGTCCAGCAGAGATGTCCCAGTACAAGGTAAACGGTGGTGGTTTGTTTGCCCTGCTGTTCACCACCTGTGCACATCTGCCTCCCCGCCCACGCCTCCGTTTCTTCTCGTGCAGCACACACCTGAGGCCTTCTCTGTGCCCTTTCCCGTGAACTTACCCATTTTCTTCTCCTGGCTTTTGGCCCCATTGTGTGCACAGACTCAACGTCCTGACTCTCTGGGGGCATGGTCTGTTCTCTAGCACAGCTCAGCCCTGGCTTTGTAAGTGCCACCAACATACCCATGTTCAATGCAACCCCTCCTTTCAGCTTGAGGGACCCTCCAAAATCATGTCCAAGCTGTGTCACCCCACCGCTGCAAAATCTTTTAGAGGCTCCCACCACCATCAAGTTAATATTCCAAGTCCTCATCATAGCCCACAACACTATCCTTCATCCCTCATCCTTGGCTTCCTGTAATTTCCTTTTAACTCCTGATCCCTCCAAGGAGCTGAGCAGAATTCCATGAATTCCCCAAACACACACAAGCTCTGTCACAATACTGGACCTTGACACATGCAGCTTCCTCTACCAGGAACGCCTCTGGCCCACCCTGCCACCCCTCCCCTTCCTTGAACGGCAGAGGCCTCTCAGTCCTTTGACTTCTCCTATGATACTGGCCCTGGAGCTCCCAAGCTGAGCTGGAGGCCACTCTACAGGCCCCCACGGCCTCTGGCCCTCCCTCCTCAGAGCCCCACTGTCCATCCTGCAGATGCTGACCCTCCCCACTTCCATCTCTCCTGAAGGGCAAAGGCCAAGGTTTGCTCACCTCTCGTCCAGCTCACCCTGGAACATACTGATTTACTTCACGGGAAAGGACAAAAAGCTTAATGAACAGTGTGAGATCAAGCCTCACGGAGGTGGTACAAGGGAGCTCTCCTGGGTCCTAGGGGTGCTCTGTACCTTGACAATATTTATTTACTTACCAAAACCCATCAAACAGTAACTTGAGATGGAGAATTTCACAGTATATTTTTCTCTAATAAAAAAAAAGCTGCAAACAAAACACAACTCCAGCTATGATCTGCATGGAGAAGTATCAGGGGAAAGGATACGAACATTTCAAATAATTTCCATGTATAAAAAAATTAGCAGGCTGGCTGAATGGCGACGTGTGGCAAAGCAAGGTTCGCAAAGTGTTGACCGTACCTCCCTGGATATATGGCTGCTCGCTGTATAATTTTTTGAACTTTTCTTCTAGTTTAAAAATGTTCAACGTAAAATGTTGGCAGAAAAAAAGATTCCAAATTTCTTGGGCAATAACAAAAATACCTCCCACTCCCAGTGAGCTGAGCGGTTAGGCAATGGTCTAAACCAGTGGTTTTCAACATGGAACCACCCGGGGATCTTGTTAAAAATGAGATTCTGATCCAGTGGACCTGCATGGGGACCGAGACTGGATTCTGACGTGCTCCCTGAGGATGCTGCTCATGCCTCTGGTCCACAGACCTCACAGGGAGTACTGAGGATCTACTAAGTGACCTCACCTGGCCTTAACTCTTTAATCTTTGGAACCCACCCTCACCAACCCACAGTCACAGCTCCAGTGCCAGCAAGAAAAAAAGGACAGGGTCCTGAGGACAGGAGCCCTGGGAAAGCTCTGGGAAGGTTGGTCGGCTCATCCTGACTCCCAGAAACCCTGTTGGCCCTGGCTAGAGGACAGACGGCAAGATCCCCATCAAGAAGCCAGTCAGGGGCAGGAATAGACATTTGGATCATAGAGTGGGCACAGGGCCAGCTGGGAAGAATGGTCACTCAGTGACTCAGCACCCGGCATCCCAGAGCCAGCCCCACCAGCCACACCCTGGCCCTGTCTGACCCAGGCCGCCCTAGGGCTTGGCTGACCACTCATTCTGAGGACAGACAGGTGACATGTGACTGCTGCTGCTGCCCTGAAGATGGAATAGCCGCAGGGCCTGGACATCCTGATTTTCTAGGTTCCACTATAACTCTGCCCCTGAGGGTAAAGAGACAAGCCAAGCGGGCACATTATCAGGTATCCTCCTCAGAAGATCGAAGGCCTCAACGATCTGGGGAGGGGCACAGCCAACATCAAATCAACCATAACCAATTTTCAGAAAGAAAAGGTGAGCTGGGAATGGTGGTACATGCCTGTAATCCCAGCACTTGGGAGGCTGAGACAGGAGGATTACCAAAAGTTTAACACCAGCCTGGGCTACAAAATTGAGTTCAAGGCTAGCCTGAACTACTTAGCAAGATCCCATCTCAAAAAAAAAAAAAAAATTTATAAAAAGGAAAAACATTTGAATCAAGTCACAAATCTAGTTCATTCTCACATTACCAGATTCTACTCACCCCTGCCTACAACTGGCAGTCCATTGGCTGACCTCAGGCTTCCCCAGGCCCAGGGCTAGTGACATCTTCCAAAGACAGCTGGGATGTTCAGGATCTTATCTTTTCACCTGGTGTGCCCTCCCTGGCATGAGACATGGCCACTCTTCTATCTAGAGATGGGGTCTCTGCCCCCTCTTCTGGCCCCTGTGCAGTTCTCTGATAGCATGACCAACTGGGCATAGCAAAAGTGACACTACGTGACTTGGGAACAGGTCATAAAAAGTGACAGACTTTCCACCTGGAACATCAATTCCAGCATGGTGGCATACTCCTGTATTCCCAGTCTGAAACAGGAAGATTGAGAGTTTGAGCCCAGCTTGGGCAACTTAGAAGAATCTCAAAATAGAACATTTAAAAAGGGCTGGGGATCTAGCTCAGTGTGATGGCTCTGGGTTTAAACTGCAGTAACACACATACACATATACACACACACACGCACACGCACACGCACACACACACACACATCAGCTCTCACTTGGAACACTTACTCTTGGAGACTGACTGCTATACTGTGCAGAAGCCCAGGTCACATAGAGACTGCTTGTAGGTGTCAGCAGGAAATGAGATTCCCACCAGTGCTCAGCCTTTAGCCCCAGACACCAGAGGAAACATCTAATTGTGACTGCAGGAAGGAATGACAGCACTGGATACAGTTAAGACACAGGACCATGAAGTATCATCATCAATTTCTGTTTAATTTGGAGATAGCCAGGATTATACAACTGTCCCTTAGAATCCATCCATTCTAGAACCGCTGTTAGAAACCAAAATTCAAGGTGTTCAAGTCCCTTACATAGAGAGGCGAGGTATTTGCATGTAACCAGCCCATGTCTTCCCTACACTTTTAATCCTAAAGCAAATCATGACTTACGATAACTAATAAATGCAACTGTTGTGCAAATAGTTGTTTAGTGTTTAGGGGAGAATGACAAGAAAAAAGTCTGTACACGTTCAGTACAAATTTTTGCCCCAAATAGTTTCAATCTGTAGTTGGTCAAATCTATGAACAAGGAATCCTCAAATACAGAGGGCCAAATGTATGGAGTCAGATTCTGATCACCCCAAAATATGCCAATTTAGCACAAAAATGGTTTTGAGCTGAAGGCAATTAGGCGGCAACAGTGCAGCGAGTTTCTTGTCCTTCCCTTACTTGCCTGAAAGCAGCACAAAAAGTCAGTTTCCTGAAGGTTTCCCGTCTCCTCTTCCACACCAGGAGGAGAGCCAGCATTACCATGATAGCCTTGAGATGGATCCACACAAATCACCCTTATTAAATAACCCTTATCTTGCAGCAGTTTCCCCCAAATATTTCCTTTCTCACAAGTGCCATGGGAAGCCCATGGCCCTTTTCTTTGGTCTGGTCATTTATCTGAAAATGTACCACTCTTTGTTAAAATGATATATAACAGTGGTGGCAAAGCTATAGCAGGCATGCCAGAGCTGGCTGTTAACGCTGAAAACTCTAAAGGGTTTGGCAACATGGTATATAAGCTCTCGGGCCTAACTACTTTTGGAGGTTTTCATTTTTTATGAAGTCCACCCCTTATGTATATAATAAACATTTCCTCCCATTAATCTTTTATAGGTTTGACTCATGGGCCCCAGACCTTGAATTCAAGAGAACAGAGGAACACCATTCCTTCGCCAACTGTTCAAACTATGTCTGTTTTACACACTGCTGTGTAAAGCACCCAGCACACTATGCAACAGAAGCTTAGCAAATGTCGGTCGAAGGGATAAATGAACCACGGTGGAACTAGTGCCCGAGTCAGTGCAGCTCCAACATGGGCCTCCTCTTCCATCACACCACACCACCTTCTCATCAGATTCAGGGTATAAACGGGGATCCACCAGCTCAATCTCTGAGCCACAATTCTTTTATACCTTAATACACACATACCCCTTTGGGCTAGGGATGTAGCTCAGCGGTAGTGAGCTTGCCAGTGAGGTTTGAACCAATGCTTCTCAATTTTTTTTGTATACAAGAATGCCCCGAGAACACTAGGCAAGCTCAGGTTCTTGTCTGAGGAAAAGCCTGAAAGCCTCTGCACATTTAATATGCTCCAGCTGAGACCAATGCTACTGGTCGCAGTCCCCACATAGAGTAGCAGGGTTCTGAACAAAACAGAAAGCTCCTAATGAACATTTTAAATGCTTAAGATGTCAAACCTTATATACTTTATCAAAATAAATTAAAAAGTTATTTTAAACTGCTCAGTACCATGCCAGGCTGCTGATCTTTTCTCTGCCATCTGATAACATGAGAAGAGGGTAGACACAGAGAAGCCCCATCTGACATCCCGGGGGGTCCTGAGCAGACCTTGAACTTAAGTGAGACATCCAGACTGAGCCCTTCCCCACCATACAACAGCAATAAATTACCCTAAGGGCCCCTGTGCACATGGGCCTGGCCCTCGGCCCTGCGATCCCAGGGAGGGTTCGACCTTATGGAACTTACAGCTCGACAGAGCTGCTTAATTTGCCAAGACCCTGCCCTCAGGTGAGGGCAGGATTCTGCAGAACATCCAAGCCTGAGTTTGAATTTCCACTTCACCACTGGCAGTGGACAAGGCATTTTGTTCCCTGAAACTCAGCTTCTCTGCCTGTAAAATGGGAAAAGCAGTATCAAGATCATGGGGGCTGGTGTGAGGCTCAAATGAGACAATCGTGAAGGGCTCGGTCCAGCGCCCGGTGTACAGCAGGGACAAGTGAACACTCCCTCCCTCCTCACCTGTCACAGGAAAAGCAGGCTCAGAAATAGAAAGCAGACAAAAGCAGAAGGTAAAAGCCAGCAGAGCTCAAGCAATGTGCTAGATCAGTGAATACTGCAGGCTTTGTAGGAAATACAACCTGCAGAACTACTCAGCTCCGCCCCTGTGGTTCCAGGTGGCCACAAGCAACATGTCATGAACATCATGGCTGTGATTCAGTAAAATTTTGTTTACACAAAGAGGCAGCAGGTGAGATTTGGCCTCTGGGACATTGTCTGCCCCACAGCCCAAATTGCAAAGAGACAAATGGCAACCTGCTGGGTTTCTGAGCTGAAACTCAAAGGAGGTGGGCTGGCTAGAGCGACCAAGCAAAGCTTCCTTAGCCCATGCACAGGGGCAGAAGTGTACCAGCTCACACACCCACGTCTGCCATGCCCACTGCTGCATCTCACCGCCCAAGAGGCGAACTAGTGCCTTCCAGCCCCTGGGACGTCTGGGAGTGACGTGGGGGAGGGCACAGCAGACAGAAGTAGAGACACAATGACTAGGAGAAACTGAGGGACCCCCAGCCTCCATGGCCCAGCCTCCAGGGAACAGAAAATGAGAAGAGAGGATCAAGTCAGCCTAATGGGAGCATTCCCAGGACAGAAGTAGAAGGGAATCTGGGGAGGAGGGCAGTATAGGGGATTGAACCCTGGGCCTTACACTGCGACACGTTCCAGCCCATTTTTTATTTTTTATTTTGAGACAAGGCCTCACCATGCTAGGCTCAAACTTGTGATCCTCCTGCCTGGGCCTCCCAGAGTGCTGGGACTATGGGCTTGTGCTACAAGGACTGGCTGCATAACAGATTTTTATGTTGATTCCCCCAAGGAAAGAAGAAAGTCCCTCTCTCATAAAGCTTAGGAAGTGTGAAGGATCAGATAATCACCACCCTGGTCTGTCAGCTCCACATGAGACTTAGTTTACCCCCAAAGCAGCCAATCAGGAGGGCGGGACTTATCTGATGTGATCCCTGCTTTGCAGAACAACCCAGCACCGAGCAAGTGTTTCTTGCAGCAAACACTTGAGCTAGCTCCCATCCACAAACAGATGAACAATACACAAGGCGTGAACTGAGAGTCCGACAGGGACACCAGACACAGCCACTGCATTTTTGAACTTTATACATACACCCAGACACAGATCCACACATGCACTCACAAACAGTCGTGGATGTCAACACAGAAATACACTCGTGTACAAACACAGACACACATACACATACATACACATGTGAACACATAAATATATAGGAGCACACACAGATGCATGACATCATAAACACATACACAGTTGGCTAAGACTCAGGCTTTGTCCCTCCCTGAGCACGAACATTCAGGAACTGGGCCTCCTAGAACACAAGGGGGCACAGGTTTCTATGACCTCTCAGCTGTGTCAATCTCCTCCTCCACGCTGACGGCCCCCAAGCCTCTTGTCATCCACAGTGCAAGCCTCAGCCCTTTGCTGAGGTCCAGGCCGAACCCAACAGAACTCACAGCAGCTAAAACTGCTCCCACTGCAATCTGCCTATTCACAATTGCTTGACCAGCAACAAACATCCCATGGTACCCTAAAGGCTTCCTGCCTCACTCTAGAAACATCCAAAGAGTCCAGGGGCCCTTCAGTAGCCAGCTCACCTCTCGAATTTCCCCTGCCTCTTGCTGCTGCAGGCACACCGAGGGGCAGCCCCTTGCATACTCCCAGACTGCTGCCCACAAGGACCCTTGCGCTCGCAGCAGCTCTGCTCCTCCCTTGGGACCATTTGTCCTCTAGGCGTCTGCCCGGCCCGCCTCTCCCTCAGGAGATTTCTGTCCACGTGCATGTTCCTGCAGAGGCCTTGCCTAACAGCTCTGATCAAACACTGCGCAAGACCCCAGCTAGCATCCTCCAAAGCCCCCGCGTCTATTCTGCCTCAGTGTTTACCACCATCTGACTGCCACTGGGGTCCTCAGTTAATGTTTGCTCCTTACCCTTGAAAACATGAGCACAAGTGTGCAAGAACTCTGGTTTATTCACTGCTGTAGCCAATGCTCAGATCCAGGCTGGGAGGAAGGGAGGGAGCGAGGGAGGGAGGGAAAGAGAGAAGGAAAAAGAAAGAAGGAAGAGAAGGAGGGAAGGAAAGAAGACAGGATGAAGGAAGGAAGGAAGGAGGGGCAAGGAGGAGGGAGGGACAGAGAGAAGAAGGAAGGAGGAACTCCAGGGAGATAAAGGATTGTGCACCTCTACATTCTCCCAGCAGAAAGAGTAGCCATCTCCTTGCTCCAGCTGCTACAGAACATCACCGAAACTGATAGAGACAAAGATCTCAAACTCGAATCCCTCAGGGGCAGATGTGTGCCATAACCGAGGGCAGCAGGTGGTGTAGAACCAAAGGGAGCAGGAGAGATTGTGGGAGCTCCAGCTACACTCAGTAGCTCCTGTCAGCTGCTGCCTATTGGATTCCAGCCCAAATCTATCAGAACTTCTCATCTTTGAAGAAACCTGGTGGCCCTGAATCAAGGCCAGCAGTTTTCTGTAGCTGTTGGGTTTCAAGCAGGAGCCTAAAGTGGTACCTTTCTATGGTCTGTTGGCCATTTCAGAACTTTAGAAATGTAATGGTCAATTCACTAGAAAGTAACAAATAACTAAATAAATTTTACGAGAGGACTTCAAGATGGCAACCAGGTAGACAGCGGAGAGAGAACCTCCCGGAGGAATGCCACTCAGACAAAGGAATATAGGAATATAGCAACATGTGAAGGACAGAAGGGAAAGAGGTGGGTATCCTGAACTCAGGAAGGATCTGAAAAGGGAATTGAAGCCCTCAGAAAGACTAAGCAAAACCTCTGCTGGAGGAAAGTATCAGAGATCCCCCTGGCACAGTCGGGGGGAGAGGAGAAGGAGGAAATCACCACTCCAAGCACACCCATGGCCCGCACCCTTGTTTCAGCATTCGCAGCTTCAGCTTGGGAGACCCATGCTCATGGAAGCCTCCCAACTCGGCCAGGGGAGAGCGGAGTTCCGAGAGGAGGGCGCAGCCAGCAAAGGAGGCAATGGCGGTCGGGAGCAGTTGTCAAACTCAGTGTGAGAATTAGAGGTTGTGACAGCCACTGGGGCAGAGTCCCCACCCTGCAGCAACCTTCCTAATCAGTGCCTGGAGAGAATCAATGCAACTAGTATACAGCCCACCACCCCTGGCTCTGCACCTGCCTCAAGGCGGTGGCCCCCTGCCTCTCTGCTGGGTGAGCGGCTACCGGCAGAGAGCAACGGGGAACCTCAGCAGTGAGCCACAGCAGCTCCCTGGGATCCGGCCAAGGAGTGGATGGTGGCTCCAGCACCGCAATGGGAGGGAGATGTAGATGGAGGTGGATCGCGTGGCTCCACGCCCTTCTCACTCTAACATCAGGCAGGAAACATGAGCTGGGTTGCCAGAACTCAGCTCCCACCCTGAACTCTCTCTGGGAGCACCTTGAGTCTCAGCGGCTTCAGCAAGCACTGCCTGTTCCTGGCAACAATGGGATGAATCCACGGTCTTCAGGACTCACCCCAAACTATTAATGTGAGCACCAAGAGGGTCTCCTTACAGCTTGCACATATCAACCTTGTATGAACCTTGCATAGCAACAAATTAGATGAAAAGCAGCAGACCAGGAGTCTGAAAAACAACAACATACTCTACACAGCAGACCCGAGAAAATCCTCCAACTCTATTCTAGAACTAATCTTTAAACTCAGTTCATACCCTGAACTAACAGTGAGAATGGGCCGGGGAGATTTCAAGCCCTTATACCAAGCATAGTAAGTTCATCCAATGCTCAGTTTCAAGGGGTAGGGAATGGTAATACTGGACATCAGGAGGAGGAAGGAGGAGAAGAAAGGGCCTCTGGCATCGAGGCAACGGGACAGAGCCGAACGGGTCACCGAGGGCGCCCCAATGGGGGCGCATGCCCCGCAGCTGCTCCGCTGTGGGCCCCACGGCTGCTCCGCTGTAGGCTCCGCGGCTGCTTCGCTGTGGGCCCCGCTGAGGGTGCCCCACAGACTGGACCTGTCCCCACCCATAGCACGGCGACAGGGCAGAGCCAGGCAGTCTGCTGTGAGCATAGGTGCTTTTCCACCTCCGACCATGGCAGTTTGTATACACCCATGTATGCTATAGTATAGTCTGAGGTAGCTATATCTCTTCCCAAGGCGAGAGTCCAGGGGTATAGATAAACCCAGGAATACAGTTATTATCACAGGGAAGATGACTGATTGAGTGGCAGGGCAAAGGAGATGAGGGAGGAGAAAATTGAATAATCAAATGGGCCATCATCTGTGTAACTGAGTAACATGCGAAGGTAACATTATGTAGGACAGCATCCAGAGCTAATTCCCTTCTATGTTCTCTATAATTTGTATTTCCTCAATTGTTTTTGTATTAACAGAAATGAAGATAACTTTATGTTATGCAGCATCCAGTGATGATTCCCTACTATCTTCTCTATAATTTGGTATTTCCTTTAATGTTTGTGTGTTAACTAGTGTGAAGATGACATTATGTAATATAGCATCCAGTGCTAATTCCCTGCTATGTTCGGTATAATTTTGTATTTTCGATATTGTTTATGGCTTGTTCTGGTTCGTATGTCTCCATTCTTTTGTCTTTAAAATAAAAAATAAAAAAAAAAAGAAACATGGGCAGACCAAATTTATATAAAATTTACTGGTTTACTAATGTTTGCTTGCATTTTCTAAAACCACTAAGACACAGCTAGGCAGATTCTGTCCTTAAGCCTTCCTCACCATGTCTAAACCTCGGTTTTCACATCTGTAAAGCATGGGGGTGATGTCACTTGCCTCGTAGCATTTGAGGCAGTGGCAGAGGCTCAGAATCAGCACCTAGCAAGAGTTGGCTGGTATTGTATATTTCTCTTTTGAACGCATGCACACACATCTGTGGTCACACTTACCGGGTCGTTGATGGTTTCAGAGAACAGAGGCAAGCGGTCAGAGAAACAGGCCAACACAAGTTGAATCAGAACAAGGAAAAAGTACAAGTAGAAAGTGATATCACGAAACAGGTTGCCTTTGGTGTCCTGAAGGGAGTGAAGGGAGAAGAAAAGATCATTTTCCAGAAGCAGCTGCCATGCCAATATGTTTGCCTCTTCTAAAACTCAGGATGAAGCTGAATCCCCAAAGTCATATGACAATGGTATTTGGAGACAGGATACTCATTAGCAGCCCTAACAGGGAAACAGAAGTCATGCATGGTGGCACAGGCCTGGAATCCCAGAACTTTCGAAGGCTGAGGCAGGAGGACCTCAAGTTTAAGCCCAGCCTAGGCAACTTAATGAGATTCTGTCTCAAAATAAAACAATTTTTAAAATGGCTGGAGCTGTAGCTCAGTGTGAAGGCCTTGGGTTCAATGCTCAGTACCATTAAAAACAAACAAACAAAAGAAACAGGACAAGAGACTCAAGCGTGTTTGCTGTCTCACCAGATGATGTCCTAAGCTGCCCGGGGCTCTGTACAGAGTACCCATCAGCAAGGCTTCACCACATGGAGCCCCTTGGGCTTGGAACTCCCAGCTCCACACCAAGACCTGAGTACATCTTTACTCTTTACAAATGATCCAGTCTGTAGTACTCAATTATTGCAACAGAAAACTAACAAAGACAAGCCAGGCAAGCAGGGCATTTGGCCTGCATCCTGTGCAGCAGGTCTAGTCACAAGCTTCTGGCCACCTCCTCTGTGACAGAAGAAAAGGAAGCTCCATGCCTGGCAGCCACACTGCCCACTACTGCCTGTGTAGAGGTCCAAAAAGCAGGAAGCCAGGGCACGGAGGGAAACGGTGCTATACCCAGGCTCGGCCCTGCTCACATGGGCTGTGGGAGCTTGTTCACTTACACATCTTCTCTGAGCCTTGGTTTCCCCATCTACAAACAGCTAACGGCGAGTTTGCCTCCTGGGGAATATAACTCCCAGTGTCAAGGGACGCCGAAGGGAGGGACACTGCTAGTACTTGGGGGTGAAAGCCAGAGATGCCCCAAAACAGCCCACAAAGCCCAGGACAACAACCCATAACAATGTCATCTCCAGTCCAAAATGTAATTAGTGCTGAGGCTGAGAAGTCCTGTCAGTCACTGTGAGAAACCATCAGATTGGTCACAAAAAAACTCAATCCCTGAGTGGCAATGAGAAAGCAGGAACTCAATTTGATGTCAGCTGCCATCATTGTCAAAGAGAAACTTTTCTGTACCCCTTGCATGCTCGGTAAGTGTTCCTTCACCTCATGCCAGTCCCTGACTAGCTCCAAGATAGCTGGGAACAGCAGGTTAGAGTCAAAAAGTGCACACTCCTCAAAATTCCCAGAGCAGTACCCAGCAGCCAATGTAAACAAGTTCTCCAGCCAGAGGAGCAGCTGATGGCACAGAGGTAACATGGGGACATATCTAGGGCCCCTGGGGAAACAGCCACTGCAAATACCGCTCTCAGTTTCACTCCATCACAGACTGAAGACACACGGAGTTGACTGTCTGTGGTGCCATGGACAGAGGCTCACAGTTCATGCTGTATTTGCCCCTGTCATTTGCTCTTGTGGGATCCACAGGGGCCCCTCTGAGCTACACAATCAAGTGAAGATGAGTGGGAAAAAAAGCTTCTAGAACAAAGGCTGCAGCTGACTTGGTGAGGATTTAATGGAGTAGGCACAGCCCCAGGAAAGATGTGGTACCCATCCCATGGTTTCCGTGGCAACCCTTCTACAAACACAAGAAGGAAGAAGCATCTGTTTCACAGGGCACTGAAGGACGATGCCAGAGGAGGCCACCACTTACCTCTTTTAAGGCAGTCATGATTCTGGATCTGAAGATGGCAAGAGCACACAGCAGGGCTACAAGCCAGAAAGTGAGCATGATCCCTGAGGACTGAACACCCTTCCTTCTCTCAAGTTGAATCAAAAACGTGGCGAGCAGCTAGAAAAGAAAAGCATGCAACAGGAACAATCAGAGAAGCTGAACCCCAAAGCCTCTGTGGTCCCAAGACATGGCAGATGTCAGCCAAGGGTGAGGACTGCCATCCATCAAGAGCACAAGAACTGCCTTGCAGGTGCCACAGGGCAAGTTCAGAATCTCTCAGAGCCCCCAGTGCCTCAGCTGCAGGAGACAGGCACCCTGCCTGGGGAGTTGTGGAGATTTAATGAGGCCTTAACAGAGACCTGAGGGAAAACTCAGGTTAGGACTGAGATCAGCAGACTTTTTCTCATAGAACCACATAATAATAGATTTAGACTTCATGGGCCACAGTCTCCTTCACAACTACTCAGCTCTGTCACTGTATCATGAAAATAGCTGAGGATGATATGTAAATGATGAATCTGACTGCCTATGTCAATAAACTTTATTTACAAACAAGCAATGGGCCAGGTCTGGGCCATCATCAACCAGCCCTTGATCTAGAGCCATAAAGACCTAAGTTCAAGTCCCAGCCCCTGCAGTTACTGGTTGTATCTACTGGGCACCCACCATATTGGTTCCATATAAGTCACTTCAGGTGTTTTGTCACGAACACCCCATCTGGCAGACGTCGGTACTAAGGCTGAGATACAGAACACCTATACCTGCCCTGTGGAAGAGATGCTTGTTCCTTCTTGTGTTTGTAGCAGTTGAGGGTTGCCATGGACACCATGGAATAGGTACCACACCTTCCCTGGGGCCATCCCTACTTCATCAAATTCTCACACAGCTCATCTTCAATGAAGTCTGTTCATAAAATGGTGGTGAAGGGAATTCATGGAGGATTTTATTTCACTCCTAGTGGAAAACTACTTCATGCATGATTTCACAGGCAGAGAGACAAAATAAACAGTGCCTCTCCTTGGAAGAAGGTGACACCAGGGCCACTCTCCCAGAGGGGCAAAGCTGCCTTCAAGAGGCAAAATTCCAACCTTAAATCACAAGCCGGACTCAGGAGTGGTGGGTGGCCCCTCTCCCTCCAAAAATGCTTGGCCCAAAAACACATGGGTCTTTCTGTGCTCCCTGTTCATCTCCCTTGATTCCACCTGGACCCAGTGCTTCCCCTGGTCTACCAGCTCCACCCCCTCTCCTGCCAAGGACAGGATCAGCTTCCACTCCTATTCTGACCACCCACTCTCCATTCAGAGGTCACAGTTCTTATATATGCAAATCAGGATACCCTATCCCTGCTACAAGCCTTTCCCTTGAGGACCAGTAGTTTAATCCAGGGTGCAAGGATGGACTATGGCTATAAGCCAGGGCTCCATGACCTCAGACAGAAACAATGACATCTTCCTATCTGCTGATCAGCACCACCAAGGTGGAGGGAAGAAGTACCACACAACTGTGCAGCACCCCTGGCCATGTCACCAGCCCAAATCAGGTATCTCCACATTCCACAGGAGTAGCCAAGGATGCCTTTAACTATCACATACAGACATTGCTACTTGGAAATTAAGGTGTCGTCCCACCTGCAGTTACAGCTGGATTTATTAACAGAGAAGCACATATCTTTTTTTTTATCAGATTTGCTCTTTAATCTCTTGATAACTGTGTTTAACTCTGATTCATTTCCTAGTGCAAATGTCCTGCAACTCAGAAATGGATAAATCATGCATGGTGTGGCCACACAATCAAATGCTCAGGGTCTTACTAAATTGCCCAAGCTGGGCTCAAATTCATGATGCTCCTGGCTCATCCTCCTGACTCATCCTCATTCTAGAGTGCAAGGATTCCAAGTCTGGGGGCCTCATGCCCAGTCTAAAAAAAGATCTTTTGATACATGCAATGACAAGACTTCAGATCTACAAAGCTAGAGCTGCAGCTGACAGTCTCAGTCCCATGACACTCCGGGGATGCAGAGCAACAGGACAGGAAACACCTATCCTAAGCAGTGACAGGGTAGGAGGCAGCGAGAGGGGACAATGCACTCCAAACGGCAGTAGGACAGAACTCTCCAGGCTGATAGTGCAGGAGGAAGTCACACAACAATATATGCTTCTCAGATGTCACAAAACTGTATGGGAGAAAAGGTGAATTTCACTGACTGTAAATTACACCTTGGGTATACATATATGCCACATGATCTTTGTGTGTGTATAAAAGTGATGCTTCCCTTACTAGCCTGTGTTTTTTAACATTAGCCTAAGAAGACTTAGACGAGGATGGCAGTGGGCTGAAAAGGGTCCAGATGGTAACAAAAAAGGTTTTGGACCCAGCTTTGGAAGTGGGGGAAAAAGCCAGCTAGCCCCAAAGCCCCAAGGTCCGCAGGCTCAGCCTCCACCTTCCCTGTTGCCCCCGCCAACCTCCTCCGCATCGCTGCTCCAGCCACACAAGTGGACTCGGTTCCTCCCTCCTGCCCTAGGACTCCTGTGAGTGCTGTTCTCAGGGGAAGGATCCTCGCTCTCAGTTCCTCCCTCCTGCTCATCCTTTGCAGCTCCACTGCCCTTTCCTGAGAGACATCTCCCTACCCTCAGACCAAGCCAAGCCCCCTGACTTTATCCGCATGGCCCTCTACACACATGTCATTTTGTGCCTTTGTGGGGCAATTGTTCTGTGTCCGTTTCCCCAGCTACACACTTTTATCACAAGTGTCTGGAACATAGTAAGTGAAAGTTAAGCTGGACTGAGAACTTGACTGGCTCTGGGACGTGTCCAGGGGATCACTAAAGTGCACTTCTGGGTACCTCTGGGTGGGCTGCTGAGGCATGGCCATGGGACTCTGTCTGGTCCCTCGCCCCTTCTTCTCTCACACTGGTCCTCTGCTCGGCTTCTGGCAAACGTGCGCTAAGCAGCTTTGCTCCCTTGAGGCTCTTTCACTGTGATATTTCTGCCGTGGAGCCAGATGACCATGGACTGAACCCCCCAGACCATAACTAATCCTTTCCTCCCTTAAGCTGTGGGTGTTAGGTACTGTGTCCCAGGAACAGGAAAGGTGGCCAGTACAGCAGGACAGTGGGACTGCCTCCCCTCTCATATTCCTAATGCCTCCCAGAGAGAAGCAAGGCCCAGCAGGACACCCACAAAGCCTGTGTGGCAGAACAGATGCCTGAGCAACATTTGGAATCTGGCCCCACCACTTTCTGATTGTGTGATCTTGGCCCAGTTCCTCCACCCACTTACCTGTACCTCGGTTCACTTACCTGTAACATGGGCAAAATGATCAAACACACAGAAATGACCCACTATGTAATGGGATAAGGTGGTGCCTGGCTGAGAGAGGACCTGTGCACACATGTGCTGTAGGGCTATGGTCCTCCGCACCAGCTGTGCCTCACCTGGCTTCACCCCTGCTGTCCCTCACTCCAACTTCCACTGTGCCTGCTTCACAGGGAACTCGCCCACCCTCCCCATGCTGCCTTTCAGCCCCCAGCCCTTCCCTAGGCATTCTCCCTGCTCGGCCTGCTGTAAGTTTGCTCCTTCCCCAGACCTCAAGGGCCCTGCTCTTGAGAACCCTCCAGGCTTCCCAGGGACCCCAGGCCTATGATACACAGGGAAATAGTGCTTGCTTCCAAGCAAGTCGCTCTGTGGTCACAGCTGCAGCACAATGCAGTGACTAAAAGGTTGACTAAAAGGGCTTGGGCCCTACCCTTGTTCCACTGTGCATTAGCTGTGTGACCTAAAGCAATGCATTTAACCTTTCTGTGCCTTCATTTCCTCACCTGTGAAAGGGGACAACTGAGTACCTGTGTCACACAGGTTTGTTCTGGGAATCAGATGAATTTCAAGACAAGCCAAACATCAGGAACCCTGCCAGGCACAGTAAGCCCTCAACAACTTCAGCTGTAATAACAAAGGGGCTTTCTCAGCAGCTTGGTACCGCACCTGCTACACCACAGCCAAGAAACAGTAGAGGCCATGAGGTCCCAGGCAGTTGCATGAATGACCGAGGTAGCCAGTCTGAGAAAACAAGACAGCAAACACAAGGGAAAGAGGCATCTGCCATTCAGCCTCACGGCAGGAAGCCACAGAGGAGGGCAGGGACCGCAGCAAACCATGTGGCGACGCCCCATCTCCAGGTTGCAGCTGCATATCCGTTCACGGGACGCTTCCCCGAGACAAGTGTGCGTCCAGCATTGCCAGGTCTCAGGATTTTTCAAAAGAAGCTGGATTCTGGATGTTCACCTCATGTCTAATTGCCAGCTACTACTTTTATTTTAAATTTTTATTTTTATTAGTACATGCTTGCAGTACCTCGTGCTTCCATTCATGGTGGGGAGCTGGTACGTGTACATAACACAGTAATTTTTATTTACCTCCCCTGCCTCTCCTACCAGCTATGACTTTTGGTCCCCAACAGGGCCTGGCAGATGGCCAAGGGTTTGCAGCCAGCTCCTACTTACCATGGTGATACCCAGGAGGGTGGGGCTGACCAGCAACACTGGGGGCAGGAGCTTGCCCTGACTTCTTTCCCAGAAAGAGTAGAAAAGGTCTGCCCAGCAGACAATCCAGAGCAAGAATCCCAAGGCCTGCAAGGCAAGAGCATACACACATCTCATGGCAGATAGCACTGCATGGTCCCTGCACCCCACAAAGGCTCAGCCCCCAGGCACCAGCCAGCCCCCAGTGATCAGCCTTGGTCTCCAAGAAACCCCCTGCTCTGGGAAGACGGACAAGTCACTCCGAGCAGAGAAGCAGAGGGCTCAAGCTCCTCTCCCAAGTCTAGTTAATGTTGCTCCTGCACCAAACGCTGAAGGCTGGGCCTGAGGCTCCTCTGCGGCTGCAACCCCTGCCCAGTGTATAAAGCCCCTCACAGGTAGCCACCCACTCAGGAACGCTCACCCAGTCAGTGCTGAGGGCTTGCTATGCATCTCCTATGCTTCCGGTGCAAGGGAAAGTAAGGGAGAACAAAACAAAGTCCCTGCGTTCATGGAGCTGATTGCCCAGTAGAAGAAAACTGGAAAAAAACTGAAAAATGCATACTGCCATGCCACGGAGTAATGAGTGTTGTGGGAGCTGGGGATATAGCTCAGTGGAATAAGCGCCTGCCTAGCAAGTGCAGGGTCCTGAGTTCAATCCCCAGTACCGCCAAAAAAAAAAAACAAACAAATAGTGAGTGTTGTGCAGAAAAATGAAATCAGTTCAACAAGAGTGGTTGGGGAAGGCTCTCTGATCAGGCGACATGTGGAGTAAAAACAACCCAAGCAAAGTGTGAGGGAAGTGCAAAGGGCCCGTGGCAGGAACATGCCCAAAGGGTTTGCTGCAGCTGTGCAGTGAACAATGGGTATGGTAGGTGATGGCTAAAGAGCAACCTGTGCTGGACCTAAGTGTGCTGGGCCATTAGGAGGCATTCCAGAGTACAGTCCTGGTCGTGGGAAGCTAAGGGAAGGCGTTCGAGCAAGGGAAAGGATGAAATTTGATCGATATTCTTAAAAATGCTAATGTTCCCCAACAAACATATGAAGTACTCCTAGAAGTCTGAAAAGAAGACATCATATCTAGTAAGGACAGACAGACAGATGATATTTGTTAAAGCCTTTTTTTTTTAAAGCAGTTTGGGGTAGACAGAAAAATTAAGAGGAAGATGCAGAGAGTTCCGATCTACCCGCTGCACCCACACCTACAGCCTCCCCTCACTACCGAACCCCTGCCCCAGAGGGGCGCACTTATCCTGAGGGATGAGGCCATGTGGACCTGTCGCTGCCACCCAGGGACTATGGGTCATGTTAAGGGTCCCTCTTGGGGATGGGCGGCTGTGGGCTAAGAGGTGGGGTACAGGGAGGTTTTGGGGCACTGGGGTGGTCCCCTGGAAGGGGACTGTGGGACCCGGGTCTTCTTCACTTTTCTAGCCATGAAGTGAATGATTTGGCCCATCATGTGTCCCCACTGTGATGTGCTGCCTGGCCACAGGCCCCAAAATTGGTGACTATGAGCAATGGGGACAGGGCAGTGACAGATAACACAGCCCACCGCAGCACGCAGGACTCAGGTTTGTCACCACTGGTAGAGGGAGTTGGCACTAGTCCTAGTATTCTGCTTGCATTTTCATGTAGTTTAAAATTATTTCCAAATAAAAGCTTGAAAGTAGAAAATAAAAAGGAAATAGCTTTAATAAGGGAGGAAGACCTTCTGAGAATTTGATGATCCCTAAATAATAAGGCCATCATCCCCACGACACAAATGAGGAAACCCAAGTCTTGGTGAAGTTAAAAAATGTGTCAAAGGTCACAGAGCCAGAAGTGGCAAAGGTGGGGTGTGAACCTATGTTTGGCTGCAGAGCCCCATTTTTTATCTACCGCATTATTCTGCCTTCAAAAAAAGGAACGTAGGGCCAATTAAATGAAAGGAAAATGCGCGTTTTACCCAGGGTCTGTGGTTCCTCACCTGGGCGCCCCACCCCCTCCACTCCCACCACCCCAGTGACATCCCAGGTGACTTACAGTTTTGGCTTTGTTGAGGTGCGTCATCTGAATGTAGCCCCGGTCATGTCGGGAGAGATAGAGGAAGTAGAAAGGGAAGCAGGCCCAGAGGTAGCAGCAAGGCACCCACACGAGGACGGTGTTCTGAAAGCACTTGGTGAAGTCAGGGTTGCTGGTGTACCATGTGGCATTCCAGTCCTGCAGACACACGACAGCGCAGCTTAGGGACCCTGCCACCACCACAACCAGGAAGGGGGCTTGCCCAGGCTCAGCACAGCTGCTGTGGGGCTACCAGAGACAGACCAGAGCTCTGCACCCAGTACCCTTGTGGGGTAGATAGGTCAACTTGCAAAGGTTCCTGGCCAGAAGACCAAGAGGCAAGGGATGGCAGCAGAGTGACGTCACATCTCACCCTGCAGAACAGACAACGTCCCAGAAGTTGTGGTGAGTTCCACTGCTGTTCAAATAGTGACAGTGCCTCTTCAAGGGACCATGAAGGATGCTCTTTTGCAAACAGAGAACACTTGGGTCACGTGGGTCATCCTGACTTTACCATCCTGTGGACTGAAAACTTTCTGATCCTCTTCATCACCTTCACCACTACCACCACCATCATAGCCAGTGCCTACCAGCAGCTCTGGGTACCAGGCCTTACTCCAAATGCTTAGATAGAGCAATTAGTATGTCCTTTGATTTTAGGAGTTAAGTATTTTATCATCTACTTTTTAAGACATAAAAACTTGGGCCGAACGTGCTGGTGCATGCCTGCAGTCCCAGCACTAGGGAAGCTGAGGCAGGCAGGATACCACAAGGCAAGTTTGAGGCTAGCCTCAACTACCCAGTGAGTTCAAGACCAGCCTGAGCTACATAGCAAGATGCTGTGCTGCAGACACATAACAGTGCAGCTTAGGGACCCTGCCACCACCACAACCAGGAAGGGGGCTTGCTCAGGCTCAGCACAGCTCAAACAAAACAAAATGTGAAAACTAAGTCACAGAGAAGTTGAACCCAGTATCACATAGCTGGGATGCTCTGGAGATGAATCCATATTTAAGCAATGGGGTTAAAATCCCTGTATCTCACCATTAAAATATCCACACTCAGGAGGCTGAGACAGGAATGTCGTAATGATCACAAATTTGAGGCTATCTAGCAAGTGTACGGCTAGCCTGGGCTACATAAGGAGTTCCTATCTCAAATAATAAAAGAATAATCCCAGCACTGAGGGAGGCTGAGGCAGAAGGATTGCAAGTTTGAGTCCTGCCAGAGCAGGTTAGCAAGACACAGTCTCAAAGTAAAAAGGGCTGCGATGTAGCTCAGTGGTAGAGCACCCCTGGGTTGAAGCCCCATACTGGGAAGAGAAAGGAGAGGGGAGGGGAGAGGAAGCGAAGGGAAGGAGAAAAAAAATTAGCAAAATAAAAAGCTTGTGTTTTGTTAAAAAGGCATGCCAATAAATGAACAGATCACACTTACGGAGCTAGATCAAGTATAACTGCCCAAGTACTGGCCTCCACTAGCTGCCAGAAATGTATAAGGGAAAAGCTCGATGTGCTGTAAGTCCTGACCTGACCGTGGAGGGTACACAACTTTGCGAAAAGTTACTGCCCTGTGATGGGGTCTCAGTTCCCATCTCTGTCATGATTAGACCGGATAAAATAAGAAGGTAAGACAGCCCCACCTCAAAGCCAATGTAGCCACCCACAGTTCCCCGTGGCAGTTTTACGCATGCTTTTAAAACCCAGATTAGTTGCTCACATTTATAATCAGGCCATTTCACGTAAAATTTTCATCTTTGGGCTTCTTTACAAAAATCAGAACATGGGTCTGCATCTCTGCTCCACACCCATCTGTCCTTAGAAAAGGTTCCACCTTGGAACCTCTTGGTCTGCCAGCCCATCCTGGGCACCACTGACTACAGACCTTCAATCCCAGCTGACTACAGCTCCAATCCCAGCAGCGTCTCAGCCTCACAGCAAGGCCACCAAGGAACTGCAAGGAGTTCAGAAACTTACAATGTCACCCAAACTTTAAAGCCATGCCCACAAAACTGTTGGATGAAGAGAATTCGAGAAGCAAGCAGATCATTTCACCTCCACGGAATAGCTGAGGGCTGCATGGGCAGCTGAGTGGAAGAGCACTTCACTAGCGGGCAAGTAAGTATGAGATCTGGGGTCCCCTCTCCAGCCCCCAAGAAGGAGAATGCAGTTAACAACTGATCAAAATACGTGTGCCAAGAATTTCAAATCAGAGATAAGCTCAACATAATAGGAACGTATTGTCACAGAACTACACACTTAAAAATTGCTCAGGTGGCTATAAATGCCAAAATAAAGGAGTTTGGTGAGACAGACAGAGATATCTGGATATAAAGCAAGTACTTACACTAGTCTTCAGAAATATAAATATTCTATGATACAAATAGTTATTTTTGCCAGAGGCGATGGCACACAACTACAATCCCAGCCCTTGGCAGGCTGACGTGGGAAGCTGAGGCTGGGGGACTGCCGGGAGTTCGAGGCCAGTGGGCGCTGGCATCATGAGTCCAAGGCCAGCCTGGACTACACAGCACAGTGTGACCCTGTCTCAAAAATTCAAAAAAGTTATTTTTCCAGACCACAAACAAAGGATTATTGAAAAGTAAACTCAAGAAGGCCAACAGTCAAAAGAGACTTAGTTTGGAAACTTCAAGACACAAAGAAACGTAAACAATTAGAAGACATAGCTTAGGCTTTTATGGGCTTGGGCATATGGAAGAGAACCCCATAAAAAGAATATGGTTGGGGGATGAGTGATTTCTATCCAAGGCTGATCATTTTAATTGGTTTCACACCACTTGTAAGTCTTGAAGTGATAGCTGCAAGGGGATTACGCTGCTGGTGGTTATTACACACAAAACAGTTTCTGAGCAGTTGCCAAAAAGGGCTCATACCAGAGGAATTTGCCCTTCTAGAAAGAAAACCATGCTGGGGCCAACGGAGTTATGTATACAAGAAACAGAATTCATATGAGAGACATTTCAGCAGTCTGATCCCAGCCCATCATTCCTCGCCTGGGCCACTGCAACAGCAGCCCACCCCACCCCACCTCCACCGCTCCCGGCCCTCCTCAGAACTCCACTCCAGCCAGGTGCTAGCTATCCCCACCCACACAACATCCACAGACAACTACCTACGCATCCTCGAACCCATTCACCCACCCAGCCACGTGTCTATGGGTCTAACCACCCACCCATATGCGCATCCACACACTGCTTCCTCCAGCCGTACGCATAAACTCATTCCTATATCCTTCTCTCTATTTGAATGTGTTTGTAATAGATATCTGTGTGCTAATATTTTTTCAAACTACACAAAATAATATATGGTAAAAAAAATAGGTTCCCCTTACTAGCAGCCCTTGGTTTCATCCCACAGCCAAACTACCCCTGCTTTCTCTTCCAAACATAGCTCATCTATTTGGTTTCCTAAAAAAATACTAGATTTTACTGTTATTCTGCACCTTGCTTTTTTTACTTAACCAATACTGGAAACTGCCCTCTACCAGAAACAAAGATTTGCTTAATTCTTGATATTTTGATTTCTGTTGATCAGAGTAGAAATCAGAAGTCTTCTATTCCATTCCTTAAAATCTCCCCACCCAGTTCCTCTCTCGAGAAGGAACTATTACCAATTTCTTGTGTATCCTGCCAGAAAGAACATACACATATGCAAATGTGTTCTGTTAACAAATGGAAGGAAGCATACTCACGTAATATTCTGTATCTTGTTTTCTTTCTCTTAACAATAGATCTTAAATTATATATGTGGTTTCTTTATTCTTTGCAATGCATGCTGTGTATTCCCTTGCATGCATGAACTTTAAATCTGTCTCCTGCAGTCTGGGCTTTTGGGTTGCTCTTGCAACAAACAATGAAACTTTGGGGAAAAAAATGTCTTCATTTCACATGCAAGCAAGTGTATCTATCACACAACTCTGAGAAGTGAAACTGCTGGGTCAGAGGGCTGCACACTTAAACGTAAGGCAGGCACAGTCAGCAGAGCGGTGTCATCAACACACCCTCCACCTCCCCAGACACAGGCAGTTCCAGGCTTTGGGTCTCTGCCAAAGTGGTAGCAGAGCATATCTCACTAGAGTTTAACTTCCTGTTCTTTTTATGCCAGGTAAAACTGAAGACCTTTCCATATATATTTAAAAATAGAAAAATTCACAGGCTCAAATATTTGCATTAATGAGACATTAATAAATTTGCACTAATAAATGAAGCCAGAAGAATGGCTGAAGGGTGCACTGCTTGTCTAGCACGTGTAAGCCTGAACACGATCCCAAGCACCCCACACACAAACACACAAGAAAAGTAAAAATAAATGAGACTGATCGGGTTGCCTTCTCTCCTGTGGTTAACAACCTCCGATGGCTTCCTACGCTGCAGCCACAGAAGCCTTCCGCATTCAAGTCCCACCTACTTCCCTACCATTTCCCCAGTGCTGTTCTTCAGTGGGCCAGCTCAGGCATTTACTCAGGAGGGTATGTGCCAAGGCTGTGTTCACAGCCCTGAGACTGAGGAAGGCCCTGGTCCTGGCCCTCAGGCACTCCGTGGAGCTAAGACGAATGAGCAGCTCCTTCCACTCTCTATCTCTTGCTAGACCCTCTCTCTGCACTGTTTCCCCTAACGAACTCCTACTCATCCTTCAAATCCCAACTTAGATACCTCCTTTAAGAAGTCTGCCTCCTCACTATCAGCCTCCCACCATGGCAATGACTTTACTAATTGACTACCACTATGTATATTGCAAGGACCTGGACCATGTTTTACTATTTATCTTTGACTCTGATCCTCCTCACCTAGCAGGTACCTAGAAATTACAAATAATCTAAAACCATGCCTTCCCTCCCCTGGTTTATTTCCTACTTTGTTTTAATTTTGTTGTTGTTAATTTTCCTTGTTCATTTGGTTGGTTTGGGTTTAGTAAATAAAATCAGACATTTGGTATGGTGCCAAATGTCTGTAATTACAGAACTTTGCGCGAGTGAGGCAGGAAGAACTCAAGATCCATCCATCTGGGCAACTTGGCCACTTAGCAAAATGCTGTCAAGAAATAAAAAGGGCTGGGGATGTAGTTCAGTGCGAAGGGCCTGGGTTCAACACTCAGTACCAGGGCGGGCAGGGGGAAAGTGACAAGCAGCTTACTCTCAAGAGGGGGCCAATCCAGGCAGAGCCTAGCTATGAGCGCTGGCTTTCTGATCAGGTGAGGTATGGATTCAAATTAGACAGATAACATCTCTTCCCCCAGTGACGCAGTCACGAAGGTGCAGCTCCTAGAAGGTTCTGAATGCAACGACGGGACCATGAGAGGCGCTCCGCAAGGGGCGGGGCGTTCATCTCCATCACCCACACTGCCTGGCGTTGAGAAGCTTAAAGGACAAGGAAAGCTCTGGCTAGCAAGCCAGCTCAGGAGGAAATCAGGGGCCACCTGAGGACGCAGACTCGGAAGGAGAGGTCACACACACCGGGCAGAGGAAGGCATTTCCCCAACAGAGGGCAAATTGAGGAGCACACATGGCTGGGCTCCTGCTCACAGCCAAACGGCAGCTTGACCAAGAGGGCAGCCAGAGAGGGGCGAGAAACAGGGACACAAAGGGGAAATCTGCCTCAGAAAGGAACTTCCACTGCTCAGGAGGGCAGCCAGGAGGCCCGCCCTGCTCCACCCGCCTCACCGAGGACCCTGCTAGCTGCCCAGCTGTCACTGTCCTGAGGGGTCTTCTTGTGACCCTCACTGGCCAGACCCAGAAATATCCTTCATCCAACCTCAGCCTCCAAATCCCAGGAAGCAAGTAGCTTGGCCATCTCTTTTACGGGGGGTTGGTGGCCACTGGGCCTCATCTGCAGCTCAAGGAAATCACAAGCAGCTAGAAATCTGAGGGTCCTTCACTCTTCCAACTCAAGAGACCACAGCTACCCTGGGCCTCCTTCCCAAGCCAAGGAGCTTCAGGAATCAGCCCAGCCCCTCCAGCATGCTGATTCTGCTCAGGGAGAACCACGGACCCACAAATGTCAGCTCTGGAAGAGAAGTCATGAACCCATCACTGCATGACCCTGGCCTGCACTCCGGGAAGCCTCAGCCCTGGGAATCTGAAGGGTGATGGTGTGTCCTCACCCCACCTCACCACCACACCTGGTCTTTACAAGATGCCTCAGCAGCTTCGTCACCTTCTAATGTCTCCTTGCCCTCAGTTCTGACATTCGAGGATCTAGGAAACAAATCCAAGCGAGCTTGGCCAGGGAGCAGAGCCTTCCTAACCCTTCTCTGTGGGTGTCACTGCACACAGCCCCTTTCTGGGCTGAACGGCTGTGGCTGATGGGTCAGGTCCCCCACAGAAGGCTGTGACCTGTGCCATCCTCCGACAAGTGGTCCTGCCTGTATCCCCCTTCCACAGATAAGGAAACTGAGGCCTCAGGATCTGAGACATCTTTTCAAAGACTGTGCTGTAGCATTTGTCATGTGTTAGCAGTAAAAACACATGAAGCTTTGATCAGTAGACTCTTAAAATAAGATAACCTTATATTTGTATGGATAACACCACATTGCTTCCTAGCATTAGCTGGGCACTGAATACTGCATTTTGCATAAATTAACCTATTTAATCTTCATGATCACCTATAAGAGAAGTTATCTGGATTCAATTAAACGAGGAAACAGAGAGAGGCCAAATAGCTTGCCTAAGGTCGCGAGGCTTATAAACAATGAGGCTGGGGCCGCCTCCTAGGGGACCTGATCATTGTGCCAAGGACCCATCCCTGTGCTGGTGCTCAGTGCTGGGTAACAGAGGGGCACTCTGGGCTTTATCTGTGGAAAATCTGAGCTGGGTCAAGCAAAACCACTGAGTTCTCAAAAAACCACCAAGTTCAGAACCAATTATCTATGTCGGTTTCCTATTGCTGCTGTTACAAATAATGGCTTAAAACAGTACCACATATAGTTCTGGAGGTCAGAGCTCTTAAACCGGTCCCAATGGGTTACAGTTAAGGTATGGACTGGGCATGGTGGTGCATGCCTATAATCCTAGTGCTCTAGGAGGCTGAGGCAAGAAGATAGCACATTTGAGCCCAGCCTGGGCAACTATGACTACGCAAGACTCTGTCTCAAAACTGTTTTAAAAGACTGGGAATGAAGCTCAATGCAAAAGCCCTGTGTTCAATCCCAATACTGCAATCAATCAATAAATATTAAGGTGTGAGCAGGGCTGCGTCCTTCCGGAGACTCAGGAAGAGCTCATGCGGTGGTAACAAGGACTTCCGAGGTACCACAAGTTCCACTGGGGCCTGCGTTCCTTATATGACTGCAGCACTGTTCCTATTTATAAACCACAAATGACTGGGCAGGAAAATTTTCTTAGAAGGATTCAGGACAGAGCAAGCAAAGTGGATCTCCAGGGAGTAGACCTGTACCCGGTGAGAGGCAGGCGACTATTCGTTTTTGGTTTATTATCTTTTGTTCTGTTTGAATTTTTTACTCTGCATGTGCTGCCTCTATAAAAACAATAACAAAACTAGTTCCCACCTTAAAGAAATAAATAAATAGTAGCAGGAGACTAAGGGTAGAAATTTCTAAATGCTGAGTTGGGAAAATAGAACCAAAGAAACTGTTTACTGGATGCCGGTAATAACAGCAACAGTAGCCACGTCAGGCTCAGCGGTGCAGTGTCTTCCAAGTCTGAGTCTTTTTAAACCTCCCAAAAGGCCTCCAAGGCCGGGGTGCTAAAACTTCCTCCTTTTCGGCCAAGGACCCTGAAGTCCAGAAGTTTGCACAACGTGTTCAGTTCAAAAACCAGGAAGAAGTAGAGCTGAGATCTGAACTTGTGGGGAGCCTGACACTGAGCTCCTAGCTTCTGCACTGGTCGCCTCTACCCCAAAACCAGTGCTGGGAACATCGAGGGCTTGGCAAGATCAAGGGCACAGGACCCAGCATGCCATGCCTGCAGACAGTAATTCTGTGGGGCACAACACCAACTAAATGCACTCAGGCCTTGTGGACTCCAAGTCCGCGGGCACAGAACAGAGAAGCAAGGTTCTGATCAGGCCTGAAAACATCAGGCAACCCCACGCCCCACAAAATGCGAGCAGCGCTGGGCAGTGGTGACGAACAGAGGGTGCGGGGTTGGGTTTGCATCTCTGCTACTTGCAGACCTATGACCCCAGATGGGGCTTCTCCACCTCAGAACCACTCACATTTGAGGCTGGATGGCTCTCTGCTGTACACCTGTCCTGGGCACAGCAGGATGATGAGCAGTGTCCCCAGCCTGCACCCACTGCCCCACCTCAGCTCACTTCTGGAGACCTGGGCTACTACTGTGTAAAATGGGACTCACTCATTCTAGACCAGCCAACTACAGGGTTAGCAGGAGAGTGAAACACAAACGGCTCCAGGTTCAGTTCCTGGCAGCCGAGCGCTGGACAGATATCAAAAACATACAAGTACAGTGTTTTGATCAGCAGTCCATTCGACCCTGGCTAAGCCCTCAGGCCAAGCGTGGGGACCTGAGACCTGGTCTCCACACTCTTAAAACTCACAGTCATGAAACATGAAAGCTCACAAATGAAAACACAGTAACAAAGAGTGGTGCTCACTGTGAAGGGCGGTGGAAGAGTAACAGGACAGCAAGCACTGGGGTGAAGGTCTGAGGAGGTGATGTTTCTGCAGGGTCCAGATCAAGAGGGTCTGGAGGAGTCTGCTGCACAGAGATCTAGGGGAGCACATATAAGGCTGAGGGATGGCACTGCAGAGGTCCCAGGAAGGGACCCCATGTGGCTGCTGTAATGACCAAGACCCAAGATGAGGCTGAAGAAGTCACCAGAGGCTACAACTTGGCCAGTGTTGGAGCCATGGTGAGGAGCGCAGATCTCCATTCCATGTGCCACAAGATGCCACGAGTAGGCATGGAACAGGGGCGTGGCACTGACTCATTTGAATGTTAAGGGGTCAAGCTAGGGGTGGCAGGCAAAGAGGCTGGGGTTGTCATTCAAGGCAACAGAACAGAAGAAGAAGCCTGGTACAAAGTGACCACTGAGTCAACACTTAGGGTGATAGCACATTCACTCCCTCCATGATCCTAGCAGGAAGTGGGACCAGAAAGGCTACTTAAGTTTTCTGACATCACACAGCCACCAGAAGGGATACATGAAGGTCCAGCCTCAGAGTCTAGCCTCCAGCACATGCACAGAGTAGCAGCTGTTACCTGGCACTGGGGAACTGAAGAATTCCCTGGTTGTGCAGCTCACCTGCTGGCCAGCTCTGCTCTGCACTGAAGCTGAGTGCCGAGGTCCCAGGAGCACCAACCGGCAGCATCCTCATGGGATGTCACTCACTGTGGCCACTCTTCCCTATGGGACAGAGTGGGCCTGAGCCTTCTGCATGTTCACCAGAACCAGGAAGGGTCAAGACTCATGCTCTGTGCAGTCAACGAAAACTAAAAAGGACACAGATCCATCCCGCACATGCTTCGAGAATTAAGAGCAACAGCAGCCCCAGGCCCTAAGATCCCCAAATCCCACTCCTACAGCTGAATGCTAAATGCCAAGAAGCACAGAACTCCTCACCTGGGGGGACACAAGTGACATCCAATCCTGGCCACATCTGACACACAGAGGGGAATTCACAATGCCTGATCACTGTCACAGCACTGTCACAGCAGGCAGGCCATCTAGATGTCCACCTACAGCCGAACGTACAAAGGTAGCACATACATGCAGTAGAATATTACTCAACCTTAAAAAAGAGGAAGACCCTGCCATTTGATGACACAGCTGACCTCAGAGGACACTCTGCTAAGTGAAATCAGCCAGACACAGAAAGAAACTGTATAAACTCACTCACGCACAGATGGGCCCTAAAATAAAGCCCAACGTCACAAGGCAGAGAGTAGAATGGTGGTTGCAGGGCCTGGGAAACAGCAAGTGAAGGTCAAGGGTGCCAAGTTCAATTATTTGAGGTGAATAAGGCTCAGGGATCTATGACACAGTGCTGTACAGTTAGCCCTGCTGTCCTGGACACTTAAAAATTTGACAGATGGGTGATATCACACTAAGTGCTCCAGAACAAAGAGGATGCAACTTTTGGCCATGAAGGGAATGTTTATGGCACTGAATATGGCAATGGTTTTCACAGATACATTCTTACCTCCAACTCCTCACAGTTGTACACATTAAATGTGCACTGTCTGTGCATCAATCATACCTCACTAACACAGAGAAGACCAGACTAGACTGAGGCCCAACGCAGACAAGGAGCACAGGTGATCTGCAGGCTGGGCAGGGACTCAGTTCCCAATGCCTACACCTAAGGTCTCCCCCTCTGTGGTGGACTCAGCAATTTACATACCAGTATGAGGTGAAGTAAAATAAAAACAAGGGACACAACAGTGTGTGCAAAACAAGGGACACACACATGAAGTGTGCAAGCATATCCGCATGTGCACAAAATCTCTCTGAAGAGAAAGCTCTAGAAACTGGTAACATGGTCACGTACTTCCAGAGAAGGACCTGAAAGGATCAGGTGGGACAATTCCCAACAGGTACCATTTTCTACCTTTTGCATTTTGAGCCATGGGTAGGTACAACTTTCCAGAAATAAAGGCATACAGCCCACAAAGAAGAAAAAGAGAGAAAGCAGGGAAGGAATAAGTAAGAATACAAAAGACTGAACCAACAAAGGTCTTGGGCTCAATCTCACAGAGCAAGGGGAGGAGGGCGGGTGGGAGGGGAGAGAGGAGAAAGCTGGGCATAGTGACCCATACCCAGTACTCTGGGAGGCTGAGGCAAGATGGGCAACTCAGTAAGACCGTTTCAAAAGGCTAGGGATACAGCTCAAGGCAAAGGCCCTGGGTTCAAACCCCAGCACTAGAAAAAAAGGGGAAGCACATTAGGCACAGCCCAGGCGCAGGTCTCCAACCAAGCCAGGGGCAGCATGAAAGCCAAGTACAGCTGAGCAAAGTAACACCGAGAGGTCAGCAGTTAGCACAGGGCCTGCTGGGTGCTGGGCACTGATCCCGCTCAGACACAGCAGGAAAGGTCCGCAGCCTGCCGCCTGACGGTGTGGGGCAAGTGCAGCCGGCGGCATGGTGTGGAGCGGGGGAAAGGCAGCGGACAGCAGCATGACTGGCCACGAAGCTGCCCTGTACGACGCTGTGTTGAGCTGACCCTTCCCTCGCCCTCTGACTCACCAAACTAAAAATAAATGTGGAAAGGGAGGGCTGAGCCCAGACCTCCTCCCACACCCAAGGAGTCAGGGTATGGCCCAAAGTGGTCCCTGCACTGCCCAGCAGGTGCCCAAACCCTCCTGCCCAAGATGCAGAGCCACACACCAGGGAAAACCAGGGCTGGCAGCACTGAAAACAGAGCTCCACGGCTCCCACAGGCGTCCGAACGTGAGTGGGCAGCTTACCAACCTGCCTGGACCCCACCTCTCCCAAGCGCTGCAGGGCCCCTCAGGCAGGCCCTTACCCAAGAAGCTGCCACCTGGGGGCAAGTCTGTCTCCCAGGGGAGTTCAAAGTGCCCGGATGTTTTGGTTGTTACAACAGGGAAAAGGAGGCTGTGCTATTGGCATTTCAGGATGGGGCGAGGATGCTGCTGAACAACTAGAATGCACAGGACGGTCCCCAGCAGCAAAAACAGCCAAAATGTCAGAAGTGCCATGGCCACAGAGCCCCATGTTAACAGAATCCCTGCCCTGACCAACTGCAGAGTCTGAATCTCCCAAACCCACCCTAGCAGGCAGTTCCCCACCAGGCGATCCAGGCAGGCAACCAGCCCTCAGTCTCCACCTCTGTGAAGTGTGACTATTGACATGCACACAGGCACTTCATTAAGCTCCGACCAATGCAGAGTAGGTACCCAATAAATACCATTTGCATTATTACTTCCAGATCCACCTCTTAACTTTGTCCCTGCCACATTCTCCAGTCTCACCAAGTGATCTATTCTTCTATTCAATAAAGACTGGCTAATTTATCTGGGCATGGAGTCACATACCTGTAATCTCAATTATTCAGGAAGCTGAGACAGGAGGGTGGCAAGTTCAAGGACAGCCTGGGCAACTTAGTGAGACGCTGTCTTAAAATAAAGCACTTGCCTAGTATATGTGAGGCCGTAGGCTCTATCCATAGCACCACCACAAAACAAAACAAAACACATGTACTGAGCACCTACCATAGACCAGGAACTGCGCTAAAAAGGAAAGCAGGCAAACACTGCCAAATATGCCCACGCCCTGATCCTGAGAACCTGTGGCTATGTTTCCTTATAAGAGGCCCCATAATTAAGGGTATCAATCTGGGGAGACTCCTGGATGATCCACATGGGCACAGTGGTAATACAGGGGAATTATAAGGGCAGAGAGAAGGGCAGGAGAATCAGTCAGAAAGGGAACTGTGACCACAAAATCAGAAGACAGAGTGACACGGGGCCACAAGCCAAGGAACCTCTACAGCTGGAAAAGGCCAGGTCCCCAAAGGAATATGAACCTAGGCCTTCACGCCGTGACACACCCAGCCCTTTTTTTATTTTGTATTTTGAAGGAGAGTCTCACTAAACCACTAAATTGCCTAGGCTGGGCTCAAACTTACGATCTTCTTGCCTCAGCCTCCTGAGGTGCTGGGATCACAAACCTTTGCCACAGTGCCCAGTTTGTACTGTAGATGCTTTGAGCCACTAAATGTGTGGTCATTTGTTATAGCAGCCACAGGAAATAAATGCAGGAGGCAATCAAAGTACAGGGAGGGACACAAGGTTTGGTTCTGCCCTCAACTCGGTGTCACTCCCTTCATACCTTAATGTCCTTGTGCCTTTGTGCTGAAGTCAGACTGAGCCTGACAGCATGTGCTCCATGAAGTCTGGGGCTCTACACCCATCCTGCACAGGGGCAGCTTACAAAATGCCCCCTAAACCGCACGAGCTGGGAGTGATGGCCACTGAAAATTTATTCTTAAATTCTGCCTTGATAGGCAATATACGACTATAGTTTCTAAAAATATATATGGTTGTCTCTCAGTATCAGCAGGGGATTTGTTTAAGGAGACCTCACCCAAGACACTGAAATCTCTGGGTGCTCAAGTCCCATGCAACCTGGAGTGCTGGGGATCAAACCCAGGGCCCGGTGTGTGCTTGGCTGTTCCAAACAATGACCTAATGAATTCCCTTAGTGACTGCTTCCTAAGCTAAAGCCAACAAGGGAAAGCCTGATCCTTAGATAAGCAGGCTTTCCTTAATAACTTCTAAGCCTTGAGGTGCAGAAAACAAGGAAAAATGCTCAGGTGAGGTTTACCGACTGAGAGCTACATGCTGAGGTCCAGAAAAACAATGATAAATAGCAACCCAGAGGTCCTCATAGGAATTTCATGTTTCAAGCAGCACTAAAGGAAGGTGTATGTATTCCTGGTGGTTTATAACTCTGTAAGTACTATAGTAATATAACGTTATTATAGGACATTTAAGTTTTAACAAAATAAACTATGTAAAACTGCACTGTCCAACGCAGTAGCCAAAAATCACGGAATGCTGGCAATTTCCTATGACCTGATCTCGGGTTATTTATTTTATGCCTCATTTTTTCCAGACCTCACTTCCTCTACCACACACTGCCTGGGCACTGAATGCTCAGGCTGCTGCCCCTCCAGGCTTGCTGCAGGGTCCCGGAAGGACACTCCAAGTGCCTAAGGAATCCGTGACAGACACCAGAATGCACCTCCACAAAATGGAATTGAGCACAGTCAAGGTATGTGACCGCGCCAGGTATACAATCCCACCACGTTTTAAACCTAGGCCTGTTAAGTGGGAAGATAAAAATGTCCCAATGCTTGACCAAAGTGCATATATTCTTCTTATTTGTAAGATTATACGTAATGGTAGTCTTTGCTTATCAAAGAGAGTCACTGAAGGCAGTGCTATTGTGCCTAAGAATGTTGCTGAAAGTCGTATCACTGATGGTACTTGCCAACTTGGGTGTACACATAGTTTGTCATATCCTTTTATTAAAAAAATTAATCCACATCAACCACATACTGATGTTTTAGGGTGAGGCCATAATAAAGAACGCACAAATTGCCCCCAGGAAATGTGAAATGATGCAGGTGCTGGATGGATTATTTTTTCTATTTCATAGCTGGGTTCAGTAGGCCTAATGCTTGAATTAATCAAATGTCTAATCAATAAAATTATTTTCATGCTCAGAATTTCAGATTTTTGTAGTACAGCATTGTTTGGTTTTATTCTTTACTGTAAGAAAGACTAATAGCAATGTGATTTAAGGTTTGGTTTGGTTTTTTAATGGGGGCATGGTTTAATTCATGGGTACTTTTAGAATCTGATAAGATAATCCCGTTACCTTTATTTTTCTAATTAAACTATTCCTAAATATTTTAAAAATATAAAATATTCCTGAATTTTAAAAGAAAGTCCCAATGCTGACTGTGCTGATACACAATTCTGTGAATACAGTACCAGAAGCCACTTCCCTGCATACTTTAAATGCATAAATCACAAGACTCAATAAAGCTATTAAAAGATGAGTAAGACCTGAGGTCATTTTGACTCTGAGCAGTTTCACCTATGTGACGGACTGTTATGGTTGATACATTGTGTCAACTTGGGGAATCTGGAGGTTTAACTGAGTGTTTCAGCAGGAAGCTGGGGTGCTTACTTTGTAAACATCCTGAGCCTGTGGAAGAGGAGGGCATGGAGATTGTGTGAGAGGTTCACGACCCCTGGGTGGGGGAAGGCTGTTTACAATGTAAGGGAGAAAAGGAGGCTGCTTGCAGCCATTCCTCCCTTTTGCTGCCTGGTTTTTGCTGTGCTCTGCTGCCATGAACAGTTTGCCCTCTGCCATGTGCCACTCTGTCTCTGAACCAGCCAAGCACAGACTGAAACCTTCACAAACTAAGCTAAATAAACTTTTCCTTCCTTCATTTTGGGTGTTGGGTATTTTGTCTCAGCAACAAGAAAAAAGTAACCAAGACACGGACCTTACACCCTTCTCAAAAAAAAAAAAAAAAAAAAATCTCAGTAACACACACTTCATCTCAGGAAGAGACTATATTACCTAAACGAATATGTATTTGCATTTGTTTAAAAACTTCTAAACGCAATGCTTCAGGCTGCCAAGTCCCCTTAACTCTGGGTTTCTTACTCTCAGCTCTACAGATATTGTAGGCCAGCTGATTCTGTCCTGTGCACCCTAGGCTGTGAAGCAGCATCCCTGGCCCCCACCCCATTAGATTCCAGTAGCTACTCTCCCACCCCCAGCCGTAACAACAAAAATATCTGCCCATATCATCAACCACCCAGAGCCCCTAGAGAGTAATTCATTCCCAGCTGAGACAGGCTGCCTCAACAGCTTTCCACGAGGCGGCACCCCTGCCACCAATGCTAGCATACTCTGAAGGCCCACCCACAGGTCCATCCAACCACTTTCACACCCGCTGAGCCCCACTCTATCAGGACTCCAACCAGTAAAAAAAAGGTGCCTACACTTCGCCCTCCAGAGGCTTAAACTCAGCTTTGTGTGCAGTGTACACCTGTGAGCCCAGCACTCAGGAAGCAGAGACAGGAGGATCACAAATTCAGGCCCAGCCTGGACCACTTAGCAAGACCCTATCTTGCTAAAGAAAAAAAAAAAAAAAGGGTAGGGGGCTGGGGATGTAGCTCAGTAGGAAGGCATTAGATTCAATCCCCAGTACTAAAAAACAGGTCTAGACTCTCAAATATGAGGTGGGACAGTTACCTGAAGAGCCATCACAAAGATTCCAGAAGCATAAAGTGTCAGCAAAGGGATCAAACATACGGCAAGGGGCGTCTGGGAGAGAGGGACTGATTCACAAAGCAAAGGAAAGGAAGACTATCTCCTCCTCCAAGGGCACGGATGACTCCTGCTTCACAGAAACACTGTAAGCTGAAACTCACACGGTAAGTGGGTTTGTCTTCACTCCAGCCCTCGGAAGGGAACACAGGCTTCTCTCTTTGCAGAGGGAGTGGCTAAGGGCAGATGTGCAGGGCTCGTCCCAGGCTATATAGATGCAAAGGGAAGAGGTCCATGCCGCTGAGGCAAGCTGGCTCAAGGTGGCAGGTCCTGCACGGCCACCTGAGATAAAAGGAACAAGATCACTCACCTGACAATTAGAGGAACCGGGGAGCACACTATAGACACCCGTGCCCAGGCTTTCCTTTTTCATTTTCTTTTTTTTTGATACAATGTCCCTCTAAGTCACTAAATTGCCAGACTGGACTCAAAACTCACAATCCTCCTGCCTCAGCCTCCCACATTACTGGGATTACAGATGTGCACCACCAAACCAAGCCAGAGCCAACTTCTTGAAGTCAGTAAAGTCCAGAGAGCAGCAACATGGGAAGATTTGCTCAAGTGTAAAGGGGGAATGACAGCCCACAAGGGGCAATTAGAGAATGGTCACAGGGCAAGCCCAAGAGTTGTAAGTACTGCACAAAATGGAGCCAAGAGAGGACCTAGCGACAAATGTACACATTCAAGACAGGTCAGGTTAAAGAAAGTGAAGCGTCACTCAGGATTCCCGCCAGGAAAACAGCGGCCCAGCGCAGTGCTGCAAGAATTCTAGGAACTCATCTCAGATGCCCATTTCTAAATTGGGTCTTTAAATTTTGGGGGCCTGATTTTTTTAAAATTCTTTATATGTTCTAGACAGAAGTCCTTCGTCTGTGGGACAGATTCCTAAAAAAAAAACCTAGGACTAGAAGTCCCATTCAACCCAGCTATTCCCCTTCTGGGTATTTTCCCAGAAGATCTGAAAACATCATACACAGCGATACACATGCACCTATGTGTACTGCTGTTCATAGCAGCGCAATCTGTCCTAGCTAAATCTTGGAAACAACCCAAATGCCCAGCAACTGAGTTACAGATAAAAAAGAGGTGGTATTTTTATACAATGGAGTATTACTCACCTATTAAAAAAAGGCAAACTTGAGGCTTTTATAGGTAAATGGATGCAACTAGACACCATACTCATAAGCGAAATAAATCAGACTCAACTGTGTAAACATTGTATATTCTCCCTAGAGCGAGAAGCTGAAAAAGTAAGATCCAAAAGGTACAATAGCTATTGTAAAGGGAAAGAAACTGCACAAAAGAGAAGAGTAATTGGGATGGGGAAGGGAGAAAAGAATATATATATATATACACACACACACACACACACACACACACACACACACAATAGCTAAGATAATTGTACTAATTTCTATTAGTCTATTCAAAGGAATAGTTAGTACTTATATTGTTTGATCAATTTTGCATGCCTGTATCTGGTAATCTGAGCAACTACTTTGCAAATAATGTTCAATATAATTGTTACATTTCCTACATTGTTAATTTCCTGTCATTATGTCTTGAAATTCCGTATTTTATTCTCTTTAAAGTAGAACTCCAGTAATTATAAAATCAGACAGAAGGTGTGTGGCTTAGCTTTCCCCGGTGGACGCTAAGAACTGGAAACAGTTACGCCGCCGCCACCCTCAGATACTCCTTGGAGCAGCCCCACGCCCACCCATGTGTACCCCTGCCCAGAGCCTTCAGGCACCAGGGAGCATCGGCCCACCCCTCCCACACTGAGGTCCCCTCCAGAGGTGCCACTCCCATGCCCACCACAGGAACCACAAGGGCAGGCAGGAGCAGGAATGCTGGAGAGGCCAGGATGTGTGATGTGTCTGGTGGGCTGTGGAGCAGCAGACCTGGCCTCCAGCTGACTATACCACTTCCTGTGTGGCCTGAAGGAAGTTGATCTAGCTCTCAAACTTCAGTCCCCTATGTGTCAGAGCACAGAAAAACACTCACCTCCCTGCAGGCCTGACATTCAGAGCTGGGGAAGTGGTTCACGAAGGGCTGAATTTGGCCACTGCCCCTCCCACCATAGTGCTATAGCTGTCTGTGTCCAAACTAGTCCAGGTCCCCAGGAAACTCACTTTCTTCTGCCTTGCTCCAGGATTGGTCACTATCACTGGGCACAGGCTACAGGGAAGGCTCCCTCCCTCCCCCACCCTAGGGTGCTCCTAGTCCTCAGGCCAGGGATCTTGGAGGCACCCATGGCAACCTGGACACTCCTCTCGTGGTGGCAAGATGGTGCATCCAAGAGCCTGGAATCTGGGTCAAAAGTCCAGGGTTCTAACCCTTCTAACCCAGCTCTGCTACAAATGCGTTGTGCAACCTTGGGCAGGTCACAGTATACTCTGGGCCTTAGTTTCTCCCTTCATAAAATGGTGGTGATGGTCTGTCAACTTCACAGGGCTATCTATCTGAAGGTGAAGGAACATTTTGTATAGTGTCAGAGACAAATTAGAATCAAAGGAATGTTAATCTTCAACAGGAGCCACAGACTTTCCTAGCCCTGAGGAGGGATGCTTAGGTCCTCAACTCAGGACCCCCTTCCCTGGCCTTGGTGCCCCAGCTCCATAGGCCTCCGCTGCTTCAAAGCCACCCAGCCTCCCCACCTTGAGGCCGCCCCACAGGCCTGGCCAGCTGCCCCTCCACCTTACACGCCACTGGGAGGCAGAGGCCTCTCCTGGCTGAGCTCATCTCAGCCTCCACGCCTCCAGTCAGGAGGGCCACAGCCAGTGTGCTTCCTCCAGCAGCAGGGATGACACCAGACACCCTAGGTTTAAACCTGCTTCTGCCACTTACTAGCTAGGTGCCTTCAGTTCTCACTGCCTCCATTTCCCTGTCTGCAACATGGGAATGACTGCAACCTCCACGCACAGGGTGGGAGTAGAGGTGAGATTATTCACATAAGGAGCGTCAGGAACAGCCCCTGGGGCTTCGCAATGGGCTCCTTAAGTGTGCTATCACCTTTTCCCCCCTAAGACTCGTTTGCCTCCCTACTTGTAATTTCTCCAAAGCAGGAAGGTATTTGGTCAGTTCGCCTGGTGCACATCGGAGGGACTCTTACATGCTCAACAACAAACAAAAGCAGACGTGCCACATGTGGTGCACATCTCACTAGAGGTGGCAATGCTGGCCCCTGGGGGCCCGTCCTCTGCCAATCACCTTTTAAGCCACATGCTGAAACCAGAACAAGAAATGTATCCAGGACAACATCTGTGACTCCCCGAGAGCTATGCTGAAGGCCCAGAAGCTCCATCATAAGAGAACAGCCATGTTCAAGGAGGAGGGTTCACCTTCCTTCTGAAGAGGTTTGGGACAATCATAACACACCCTGATACCCCTGACGTGGTTCCAAGTAGGTTATGCTTGGAGAATCAATTCACCTAACCCCTACCACACATCTACAGCATAGGTGCTATTACTGTTCCCTTCTTTACAGATGTGGCATCTGAAGCACAGATTTAAAAAGCCTCAGGACCTGAGCCAAAGGAACCAAGTTACTCAGAGCACCAGAAGTTAACCACAGCTAAAGCTCTTGGTGGGATCGCCATGCTACAAAGTAACGGTGCAATTCACAGTAATAAGGCTGGCACACTAACAGCATAGCAACTCATCTAATTTTGCAACTCTATGACGCAGGCACTACTCTTGACCCTATCTGATGCAAGAAAACAGGCACAGATAGGTAAAGCTACAGCCGCAGAAGCAGGTCTGAGCAGGGGCTACACTGCTCAGGGCGCAGGATCCATGCATTGCTGTAAATGTGCTCACCACTGTGCTCTCCAGGAGAAAGGAATGGGAAATGTCCCATTCACCTTGCTACGTGTCCCTAGCACTTAGCATGGATCTTCAAGAACATAAGAGCCAGGCGTGGTGGGGCACGCATGTAATCCCAGCACTCGGGAGGCTGAGGCAAGAGGGAGGCTGAGGCAGGAGGATGGGCGCAAGTTCGAGGCCAGCCTGGGCAACCAAGTGAGCTCAAGGCCAGCCTGAACTGCATAGCGAGACCCTGTCTCAAAAGGACAGGGGAAAAAAAAAAAAAGAACATAGAAATTCAAACCCAGAAGGGAAGAAGGAGGGGGAATGGTGGAAGAGGAGAGGAGGGAAGGAGCTATCACCACCACGCCTTAATTCTAACAGCCATGTTTCTTCCTAGCTTAATGTTTGACATCAGCCTGTGTCTCACAATCACCTCATCCTGTAAATGCTGCTGGCCATATCTTTATAGCATAACACCCCTAAAACTGGGATGCGCATCCCAATGGCAGGCCTCCTGAGGTCCATAAAATGCAGGACATCTGCATCAACAGTCAGGCCTCCTTTCTGATCTAGATGCACCATGCAGGGATGGGAAGAGGCAAGGTTTTCTAGAATCTAGAAGGAAAAATGAAAAATCCCCTTACTTCAAGGAAGCAAGACAATCACCACACACCTGCCCACCCCTTGCCCCAGCTGTGCAAAGGGTCAATTAGCTACAAGGGAGAGGACGAGAGCAACAGTGGAGGGCCAGACCAGCTTGGGAACCCTGCCTGCAGCCTCATCTCTAATTACCTCCGCCTGCCAGCTGCCTTCCTGCCTCCACAGGCCCATACACAGGCCAGCTTGTTTCTGCCAAGCGCAGGCAGAAACACGGCAATAAAATCTCCTACCCACCACAGAACAGTCCCTTCCAAAGCATGTGGGCACCAGCTTCTTCCTGGCCCCTGGAGAGAAATGCTCTCTGTGAGCACAGTGTTCTTTCCGAATCAGACACTTGGATGGGCCTTGTCGGGGCAGGGGTGATTATTTCAACCACTTCAGGGTCAGGGGCCATGCAAAGCCCCTCGCAGATTTCTAGATGGTGCACATGTTAAGCCACATCACATGACTGCAGAGATCTGCACTACCTGAGAGAATAGACCTAGAAAATCAACAAGGAGGCTACAGGTAAAAAAACGTCTTATAGGGCTGGAGGTATAGCTCAGTGGCACAAGTGCGTGCCTGGTAAGCGTAGGGTCATGAGTTCAATTCCCAGTACAACAACAACAACAACAACAACAACAACAAAGAGTCTTGCTGGCTGATAGTTACCCAGAGCAAAACACAATTGCCCAGAGCAAGAGAGTATTTTTCTCAAGGGGCTGGGAAGACTGGAAAATCATAGCATCACCCAAAACACTGCCAACCTATGCTCCTGACAGCACAAGCACCAAGTCTAGGCCAGGGCTGGATGGTTGCACCACCAATGTTCAGGGCCAATGTTTCACTGGGGAGTAAGGTACTGCGCACTGTAGGATGTTTAGCCTGTCTCTGGCCTCTTCCCACTACATGTCAGTAGCACTCCCCTCCCTTGGCTGTGACAACCAAAAATGTTCCCACACACTGCCAAATGTCCCCTGTGGGTAAAAGCACCCAGCTCTGAGAAACACTGCTCTAGGCTGTTGGTAGAATATTCTTTTTTAAAAAATAGAGACATAGTTGGCCCTCCACACATGTAAGTTCTGTACCTGCAGATACAATCAATTGAATATTTGAAAAAAAAATTCATCTGATATTGGGCCTAGTGGTATATGCCTATAATCCCAGCACTCGGGAGGCTGAGGCAGGAGGATTGCTGAGTTTAAGGATAGCCTGCACTACACAATGAATTCAAAGCCAGCTTAAATTATACGGTGAGACCCTCTCTCAAGAAGCAAAACAAGACAAATTGCATGTGAACATGAACAGAAATTTGTGTCATCATTCCCTAAACCATATATAGTGCAATAATTTACACAGCATTGACACTGTATTAGCTATTACAAGTAATCTAGAAATGATTTAAAGTATACAGGAGGATGTATACAGCATACCTAGAAACACTACACCACTTTCAGGTACCTGGACATCTGGGGATTTTGGTATCTGACAGGGGGGCTGACTGCTGGAGCCCGTTCTCTGAAGATATGGATGGGACAATTTATCTACATGAGCAGCTATTATGTAGACATGTGACTATGACCAATCTCTGACTTCACAGATATTTTAAAGTGATATGAAACTTCTTTTCGGGGCAAACTTATTAAAGCTTAAAAGAAGCAAACTGGATTGAAAGAGAAATGTGTAAATATACAGCACACTTACACAACAGCCTTATATGACTCCCTTCCTCCTTGCTGCCTCACACTGGGGAAGCAGAAAAACCCACTTTTCCTGCCTCCCTTGCAGCTCTAGGTGGTTATGTGATGCCATCCCAGCCAAGACGACATGAGCAGAAGTCTGTCATGTGATACAGGGGCCTTCTGACAAGGCTTCTGCTGGTGTGGTCCTTCCCTGCTCCAATCATGAAGCTACAGCTCTTGGTTAGAACTGCAGCAACAATTTGGGGGGCTTGAGACAAAGATAATGCAAATGACAAATGTAAGCCTTCACAGCACTGCCAGAAACAAGAATTCCTGACCTGTAAATAAACAAATGCCACCATATGTAAGCTGCAGGAATCAGGATTTATGTTTCTTGAAGCCAAATGTTAAGATAGGAGCTGAGATACAGATGTCGTAATTGTGAGGACTGTCTGCAAATTACAAAGGAGAAACCCAGAGGGGGTAAGGGCCATAGGCTCTGAGGTCACAATCTGAGTTTAAACATTGTCCTCCTACACTCCTTGCTAGCTGTGGAACTACAGGCAAGTTTAACTGTGCCTCAGTTTCCCCATCTAAATACAGAGTCGTAAACACACATACCCAGCGTTACTGCAGACTCACAGAAGGCTTAGCACAGAACTACCTGACACAATAATTCTCAATGCCTGTTATTTTATTTATAAAAATAAACTCTTACCAAGTACAGAGAATAACAGAGACGAAACAAGGTTAAACAATTACAATCATTACTTCTTTCCAACACTGGTGAAGGGATCAGGCTTTAAAGACTATATTTCAAGCACTCCTGTGTTAGCTGGATGTGGTCGCCTGTAATGCCAGATATACTTGGGAAGCCGAGGCAGGAGGATCAAAAGTTCAAGGCAACCTGGGCAACTTAGTGAGATGCTACCTTAAAAATAGAAATGGCTGGAGAACATCCCTCAGCACTCCTTGGGCTAAATCCTCAGGACTCAAAACAAAACAAACAAAAACCAAATAAATTCCTGTCTTAGAGTAATGGACAGCAAGGAAGTGGGGAAAGGAAAGAATCCTGGAGCAAACAAGCCCTGTACACCATTTCTCAGCCTCTGTGTACCCCTCCTCTCCAACCTGCAGCCACAGGGGCCTTCCACACTAAGCTGGTGTTTCTCCAGATGCCTCCTTTATCTAGAATATTTTTTTACCTTCTGTTTTTGCCTATGCATTAAATGCTAGTTGTTCTCCATTCTCCAGTTTCCATTCTCCTTCATCTACTTGCAATGTGCAGCTAGGCATGCGCTTATTCAGAAAAGAAACTACATTTCCCAGCATTCTTTGCAAGTAGATGTGACTAGTTACCAGCCAATGGGATGTGAAAAGGAAAGGGCAGCTTCCAGGCAGTGCCCCTTCTTCCCCTTTTCCTAGCTTGTGTGTGCACAGAGTCTATAATTTTGGTCTATTCCAAGGACAGCAGAGCAACAGGCTAGGAGGAGCTGGGGCCCCTGACAGAACTGCCATAGCAGCAGCAATTTTTACTTGAGAAATTAGCTTGTATCTTAAGCAACTGCATTTGAGGTCTCAAAAGAACGGATTAGGCCATGAGACCAATTCACAGGCCTGGAGTGGTGAGCTGCACGGGTTCAATGTCCCACAAAGGGCACCTAGGAGGGCTGAAGATACCCATTCACTGGATCCTAGCTTCACATTTCCCCAGGGCCTCTCTGTGTATCAGTTAAAAAACAAGGCTGTGACCAACTGTCTCAAGAGGAAAACAGTTATTAACAAAGTACTTAATTAGGCTCATGTTTACATTTCAAGTAACTACCTGTTCAGCATGAAAAATGGTTCCTATGCAAGATGCACAGTCCAGTGGTGGGAAACCTATGGCATCTGTGCCACAGTAAGCTGTTTGTATCACTGAAAGTTTATCACTGCACTGTCAAGGATGAAATAAGAATTTGAGCTTTGGTGGGAAAGGGAGACTGAAAGTTACATATGCCAATCTGTCAAAAAAGATTGTAACTGTAAGAATGTACTAATGGAGGACTTTCACTTTTTATTGTGCCTGCTTCTCTGTATTTTAGTGTCCCACTTACAACATCAGACAGAGAAAAGAATGAGGAAGAGGGAAGAAGCCCCTCTAAGTAATTCAATCCCACCGTATTTGTAGCATCAGAAAACCTGGGACTTCCCAAAGCACACGTCCCTCAGAGCTGTCACAGCCAGGCTCACACCCACAACCCATGATTTAGGTGGTTGAGCAAAGTTTCTTAATCCTGAACCACGGTAAAACCTGCAAATAAACTTCCCCACGTCAATCCAATTTCAGAGCTGACACTCAACAGTTACTTTACTTGACTCCTCAAACATCATGTGGACCTGCACATATTACAGAAAACACCCTGAGACCACTGGGTAAACTGACCTGAATTGTCTCCGAGGCTCACACAGGCGTCTAAATCCCCACGTGAATCAGGAAATAATCAGGATGTTCAGTTGGGCTCGGTCTCAATTCTGCCAAGGCCCATGTGGACCCAGAGGTTGCAAAAAGACAGTCACCACAACAGAAACTTCCACTCCACAGCCTGCAACTGTTCACCACTGTCCCTCCTGTCCCACCACCTCCTTCATAACCACCGCTGTCATCTGCTGTGCACCCACTATGTGCTATACATTGCGACGCTGAGTGGCCTCTATGACTCACCTCTTCTCTTCCCCACAACAAATACAGCAGGATCATTACACCTACTTCACAGATGAGGAAACTGAGGCCCTCAGAAGGTAAGTAACTGGCTCACTTCACTTGCTGGGAAGAGGGAAGACCATTTTCAAACCTAGTCTCCTGAACCTGACCCCTTGACCCCAGCCATATAATACTACCCTCCTTGGCTTTCTTTTGGGGTTGCATCTCTCTCTTATCACAGACCCTTGGAGAAAAAAAGGAAGTTGACACAGAGATGAGCGCTTTCTCTCATTTCTTTTTTTTTTTTGCAGTACTGGGGATTGAACTCAGGCCTTTGCACTTGCCAGGCAGGTGCTTCTGCCACTGAGCTATATCCCCAGCCCTTCTCCCATTTCTCCTCCAAGTGTGTGGTTTTCCAGAAATGGGCCAGCTGTGTCCCCAACACTGAGTATGAAGGGGGCCCCCCAGACCCCACGGATCTTGGATGATGTTATGTCTAGATAGCCCCCATAGCCTCATGTAGTCATGGGTGGGGCTTTTTCAGAGGTGGCTGGATTCATGGTGCAATGCTGGGATTAAGGGAACTAGGATTAAGGGTGGGTGATTCCTGGATCAGTCCACTGATTGGATTGGCACCGCCCTAATCCCAGGAGCCTGAATGTAATATAAGGGGCACAAAGGGGCCTGTCTTGTCCCTTGCTTGCTTTGCTACCTTCTGCCTATCATGAACTGTTTCTCCTCTGTCTGCCACACCATCCTGTCTCGGAGCCTGCCAACTACGGACTAAGACCTCTACAAACTGTGAGCCAAATAATAAACCTTTTTTCCTTCAACTTTGGGCATTGGGTATTTTGTCTCAGCAAGGAGAAAAGTGACTAAGATAGGTGAGACAAAGTTAAAAGATTAGCTCCATTAAATTACATCTGTAGTCCCTCTGGCCATGGTGGCACATGCCTGTAATTCAGCATTCTAGAATGCTGAAGCAGGAGGACTGAAGTTTGAGTTTCATCTAGGGAGCTTAGTGACTTAGCAAAATGCTATCTCAAAACTTAAAAATTTTTAAAAAGGGTTGGAGACATAGCTCAGCAGAAAGTCCTCAGTTCAATTCTCAGTACCACAAGACAACAACCAAAAAAAAGAAAAATCCTACATCTGCAGTCCCCAGAGAGATCCTGATCTAACATATGCCTTTTACTAATATGCCCTGGATTAATAAATTAAGGAAGCCTTATCAAAGGACTCTCAGATATGCCAACCTAATTATAACTACCAAGGTCACCCTTCTCAATGCTGGCTGGTCCCAACTTTCCTCTGGGCCACTGGTCTCCAGCCTTACAAGGCTGAAGGGAGGAACGAAAAAAACAGTCTGTCACATCTATGCTTTTTTTCCTTTTCTTTTTGATGGTGATGGTGCTGAGGATTGAACCCAGGTCCTGTGAATTCTAGGCAGGAACTGTATCATTGAGCTAAGCCCAGCCCACATTTACTCTGCCACCCTGCTGGAGTACTCCTTTTGGGGAACATATGTTAGGTTAAAGCTACAGCAGAACCTTTTAAATGTTCTGAGCTATTCATTCCACTCCTGAGAACGTGTTTTAAGAAAATAAACCAACGGGTACTAATGTAGTATTTGCTTTAAAAGAAAGAAAGGGGAGAAGGAAAAACCGCCACAGCAACCTAAGTATCAAACCACAGGTAATAATGACGTGAACTGTAATCCACTTATACAAGGAACTATGAGTGGACACCTAAGGGTATAATTAAAGGTTATATAGAAACATGGGAAAATTCTGACAACAGTAAAGACAAACATAAGATACAAAAGGGTATCGCTTCAACCTTGTAAAATCATACAGACTTTGACAAGACTCCAGTGTTAACATGCCAAGGGACCAACAACGACCTGTAATACAACGCTTACCATATATACAATAGGCCAAAGGACAAGGTCCCCAGTGTACCGCAAGTCCCTGCAAATTAACAGGAACAAGAAGCCGGGCATAGTGGCGCAGACCTGTAATCCCAGCACTCGGGAGGCTGAAGCAGCACAAGGCCAGCCTGAACTGTGTAGCAAGACCCCGTCTCAAAAAGACAAAAAAAAAAAAAAAAAAAAAAAAGAGCAAGATTAACCAACCTGAGTCACTACACTTGTAATCTCAACACTCAGGAGGCTGAAGCAGGAGGACTGCAAGTTCAAGCCTGGGCTATGTAGTGGGCTCTGTCTCAAAAAACAAACAAACCTAACCTGTCTAAACATACTCGAAAGGGACACAGAAAAGATCACACAGAAAAGCACACACAAATCACTTGAGCATATGTCGTGGAGTGCTCAGCTTCTTACTGCAAGAAAAATGGAGATAAAAACATGCTATCATTTTGCCCAGCAAATTAAAATTTGGTCATATTCAGGACTAGAAATTATGCTAAGAAATAGAAATTCACTGTCACTGGGAATGGATTTACTACAAACTTTTTGGAAAATAAACAGCCTATATTTTTTTTAAAATAAAATTTACATAATTTTGATCCATGTACAAGAATTTTCCACTATACTGGAACCAGAAAAATGGGAAATCTATCCAAACAATAGTCATTAAAAGGGAAAGAGCTCAATTAATTATTGCAAACATAACTTGGAATATCATCCAACTATTATAAAGGGTTAGTGAGTTGGGTTTTTTTTTGGAGGCAGGGTCTCGCTCTGTACTTCAGGCAAACCTCCTGCCTCAGTCTCCCAAGTGCTGGGATTAACAGGCTACAGGCGTGCACCACCACACCCAGCTTTTTTTTTAACCTATGTTTTAACATATCTGACATGCTAAATTAAAAAATAGAAAAAAGGTGTTGGTACAGATTAGTGGCAAGGCAACTGCGTAGCATATGCAGAGACTTGGGTTCAATTCTTCAGTACCATACCAAAAGAGAGCAATTATTATAAAATAATCTATTTTGACTTAAATAGATTAGTTAACCTTGTAAACATTCATGTAACTACAAGAAATGAGAGAATACCTTCATTATTCATTAGCCTAAGAGAGTAGAATGTTCGGACTGTCACAATGAGCCTTGTACCACTGCTGTAATAAGAAAATCTTTATGTTTAAACTAAAATATTTATGTGGAAACAGCAAGTCACAATGACACCACCAGGGTGAGATTCTGAGAGAAGCTTTCCATACTTTGTTGATTTAAGAGCATTTTTTTAAATAATAGAAAAGTCAAAAAATGCTTAAAATTTAAACACATCTTTTAAAAACTGGATCAAACTTAAAGCACTCTTCCTTTAGTATCCTGACCTAAACCTGCTGGAATTCAAGTTGGAACTTCACTAGACAAAACTCTCTCCTAGAGGAAATCAGCCAAAGCCAGATCAATTCCCAGCTTGCTCAGTGCTGATATGGTAGGAACACAACATATATTTAATAAATGCTGGTGGGTCCCTTAGTGGGAATGTAAACTTCCCAGCAACCTGGCAATTACATATCAAATTTCTAAACGCAAATAGGCTTCAACCTGGTAATTTCCTGCAAGGGAATTTACTTTGCTGAGTCATTTACATATATTTGCATCAATCACAGACCTCCCTCTATGGACTTTGCAGCCACCCCAGTTCTGCCTGGTGTAGGTCTCTGTGGCAGCTACCATGACATAAAGTCATTTAGGGCATCCCCAGTGCAAGCCCCATGGGAACGTGGGTCTTGTCAATTTGTTCACTGCTCCCACACTGCTCAGTGTCTAGGTCAGTACTGAGACACGGTAGATGCTCAGTCAGTAATAAATAGCGAAGTACAGGAAAGAATGAAATGACTGTGAGAACACACTCAAGTTTTCCACTGGGAAAAATAAAAACCCATAGGCACTCAACAAATGCTCTCCATAAGCAGAGCATCCCCAAGAAGTAGCTACCCAAAGAAGCCAAGGCAGGTGGCCTGAGGTTCTCACAGACAGGGAAATGAAAGGTTCCACAAAATCTCAATTACAAACTGAGGATCACTGGAGGGATGCCACCCCCCCACATCGACCCCAATTAAGTCAGGTGAACACTCAGGTCAAATGTCCACTTTGTAATCATCTCCTTATCCTAGAGGGGTTTAGAGTGAAGGCGCAGAGCTTCAAAGCTGGCCCTGAAGGAAAGGGGTTTTTACTGGTGACACCAAACTGTCCCACATTTCAGCCAGAAGAGCAGATGAGGGTAGAAGACACAGCGTTCACTGGTGACACACAACCAGCCTGTGGTCTGTAGGTTCCTTCCGAGGATAACTGGAGGGCTGGGGATATGGCTCAGTGGAATAAGCGCTTGCCTAGCAAGCGCAGGGTCCTGAGTTCGATCCCCAGTACCGCAAAAAAAAAAAAAAAGAACTGGTTTCCAAGGATAACTGGAGTTTAACCTCCCTACCCTGTGGTGAAGCTCCTCCAGAAGCCTCAGGAAGCCAGTTATGCCTACGGCCTTAGGGTGATTCCAGGATGGGGACAGAAGTCTCACCACAAATTTCTTCTCTATCTTCCTCCACACCAGGGACCGTGGGGTCCCACCCCCTCAGGGGCACCAGGCACTGTCTGGAGACATGTTTGGTTGTCACATCAGGGCGAGGTGCTCCTCGCATCCGGTGAACAGAGACTAGGGTCAGAGCCAAACAGCCCACAGTCCCACAGCACAAAGAGCAATCTGGTCCAAGTGTGAACGGGGCTGAGGTTGAGAACTGGGTCCCACACGCCCCACGCCCCCGCACCCAGAAAATGCTCAGCCCTCGGGAGGAAGGCAGCCCACACCTCCACCCGGCAGACGCCACCTGACTTCTCTCTGAGGGCAGGAAGTATCCCTCAGGGTGTCACCTCTATTACCCCAAACCGTTTATTTATTTTTGCAAAATGTTTAGGCGTGGTTTTATGAGCTGGAGTTTTTACTAATAATTCAGATCTGATAACTACACTTAGGCCTTACCGACTGTGAAAATCTGGAGCCAACACACAAACTAGACTCCTGCTCCAAATTCCTCAAGCCGCCATAATTAATCACCCATTCCCCTCCTCCCAAGAAGCTAGTCTGTATCATCAATACAGCTGGAGATGCAGCTCAGCAGTACAGTGTTTGCCTAGCATGCATGAGGCCCCAAGTTCCATCCCTAGGAACACCGAAAGAAAAAAAAAAAGTAGTGACACACACCTGTAATGCTAGCACTTAGGGAGGATGAGGCAGGAGAATCCTGGACTACATAGCAAGATGCTGTCTCAAAAAAACAACAAAATCTAGCCAGTTTAAATGGGCAATTACCAAAATGCTGGTATAGGAAGCAGTAGATACTGATTCAAATGCTAAACAGATGGGTGTCAAATTTGACAGAGGGTAACCAGGTATGAGAAAATACAGTGAGAGAACTGACACTCGGCCTTAAATGAACAGGACAGTAAAAAGAGGTGAGGACTGCAACGAATTATCCTTGAGGGGGCAGCCACAACTAAGCCCAGTGCGCTCTGGTCATCCAATTTTCAGAAATCCAAAATCTAGATGTTTCTGTGAAATCTTCCCGTTAGTAAATACTGGAAATTACAGCCATTCACAGAATTAGAATAAAGCCAAGCTAGGCCACTGATGCACTAAATGGAAACCCCAGTTTAGAACATGTATCTCACACACTCAAATGCAAATGCTGGTTGAACCTACAGTGTGTAAGGCGCTGCATCTGGGGAAAATCAGGCGTGGTGGCACACACCTGTAATTGGGAGCCTGAGGCAGGAGGATCGCCACAAGTTCAAGGCCAGTCTGGGCTACATAGTGAGACCCTGTCTCAAACCAAAAAAAAATGGAAAAAAAAAAAAACCCTATGGGAGACATAAGCAGGACAAGATGGAAGTTGGAGGGCTCTGTCTAAGTTGCCCTCGACAGGTGACACTTTGCCCTGAACTTTTTTTTTTTTTTTTTTTTTTTTGGCAGTACTGGGGATTGAACTCAGGACCCTGCACCTGCTAGGCAGGCGCTTATTCCACTCAGCTATATCCCCAGCCCTGCCCTGAACATCTCTAGAGAGGCTTCAGTGAAGTTCGCAAGCCATCCCAGAGCTTTTGGTCATTCATGCATTCAACAAGTGCTTACTGAGTACCAGGTCCTCTCCTAGCTGCTGAGATTACAGCCATTAACAAGCAAAATCCCTGTCCTTGCAGGGCTGGCCTTTTGGTGGAAATGGAATACTTCACATATAAGGAAGCAGTAAGAGCTATGGAGTGTGAAGTGGAGAATTCTGCATGCAGCGGAAGTGCCAGAGGTCAGGGAAAGGCTACCTGAGGTGACAGCCCATCAAGACATGAAGGTGAGGGGACACTCCAAGCCATAGAAGCAGTAAATACAAAGGTCCTCAGGCAGAAGTAGGCCTGGCAATAGTGTGGCTACAGTAGAGTGAGACAGAAAGCAGCAAGGGATGAGGTCGGAGAGGGCATGAGGCCCGGTCAGAAGCTACTGTAAGCCCTCTGGCTTCTACGCTGAGGAAAACGGGGAGCAGCTACCTGGTTCTAAGCAGAACAGGGACAGATCTGATGTGCATTTCAATAGGGTTCCTCTGGCAGCTGGGCTGAGACCAGGCTGCAGGGATCAAGGGTGCAGTAAGGACAATACTGGCGGGTGAGCATTCAAATCCAGGAACTAGCTGATGGGAGGCTGTGAGAAGCTGCCAGATTCGGATACATTTTGAAGGACCAGGCAACGGGACTTGTTGAGGGTTCTGATAAAGGAGGGGAAGAGAAAGGCGGCAAGGACACTGCAGCTTTTGTCCTCTGAGAGGACAACACTGCCTCCCCTGAGATGGGAGGGCTGGGGGAGTCCGAGCTCCTCTGGGGCGTGGCAAGGGGAGGCACCTCTCAGTCACCAGATGGAAAGATTTGCTCCCCAAGTCTAGTCCACAGTGGAAAGGCCTCCCCCCCACACCACCACTATGTTCCAAGGCCAGACACCTCCAAAGCCATCACAAAGATGCCAGTTGGGCAGCTCCGGACCCCCACCCCTCGTTGAGAGTCTCAGCCAAGGAGCTGGCTTCCTCGGCAAGGCCTTCCTCACACCCTGCGCAAATTCTCTCCAAGGTCCCCCAAGGCTTCTCCTCCAAAAACTGTTTACCTCATGATCCGGGGCCCCATTCGGCCACCACTCTGGCCGCCAGATTTAATATCCACCACGGGAGGCCACGCAGCAACAGTGCTCACCAAGGATTCTCTCACTATTTCTTGAATTACCCCATTCATCAGGGAACTACGTTATCCCACACGGGGAGACTGAGGCTACAGAGGAAAAGTAACGCACCTGAGCTGCAGGATCAGGATTTGAACCCAGGGAATACGAGCAGTAGCTCTGTGCAACCACACTATACTGCTGAATTGTCTTTTCCACTTTTCCATATTGGCCAGTTTTTCTATATGGGGCTTCAGATGCATGACTACGTACTTTTAAAAAACTGACTTGCAAGGGGAGCTCCAGACCCATCCTTCTGATCACCATTGACACATTGGCCACAAAAGCACCCCTCTCCTACAAGCTCCAGACCCCCCATGGCCACACCCAAGGGCAGAAGAAAGCCAAGCACCAGGAACTCAGCCCCAGTTTTCCACTTAGATAAGAAACTTCCTCTTTTCTCCTCCCAGTGCCTGTGCCTGAGGGAAGGCAGTGAGTCAGGACCTTCACCATGGATGGCAGACCCTTTGCCCTGCCTGGTTTTCCTGGATATTTCCTGGACCCTAGAGGGACACATTGCCACAGGAGCAAGGGTCTAGAGGCAGAAATGACGAACCAAGCCGGCTGTTTATTATCACTGAAAACTCTACAAGGTTCATCATCACTGCTCTAGAGGGTCAAACCTTGGCCAGAAACTTGATTTCTAAATGCAAAGCCTTGATCACAAGAGGAACCAATTATGAGTAGCTGAGCTGGGCATGGTAGCACACACTTACAATCCCAGCACCCAGGAGGTCAAAGCAGGAGGATTACTGCCAGTTCAGGGCCAGCCTGAGCTACATAGTGAGTTTAAGGTCAGCCAGCAAGACCCTGTCTCAAAAAAAAATTATGAGTAACTAAGTGGACCATATAGCCCAAACCCATTTCCTTGGGCCAGTGATATAGCTCAGTGGCATAAGCATCTACCTGGCAAGTGCAAGGTCTTGAGCTCAATTCCTGGTACCAAAAGAAAAAAAAAAACAAACAAACCCATTCCCTCCAACAACAGAAAAAATGGATCCAAAGAAAGTCAAAGAACTGGAAATGCAAAGTTTCATCTTTGGAAAGAATGATGATAACCACTGTTTATCTCTGTGGCAGGTACAGGCTGAGCCACTCACTGATTCAAAGCTCCAGGAGGTTAAGACATTGCGGCTCCTGCCTCCGTTTTACAGACAGACAAGGAAACTGAAGCACAGGGAGATGAAATGCCTTGCTCAAGGTCCCACAGTCACCCACCTGGCTGAGCGTCTTTCCTGGCCTGGAGCCTGCTGCCCTAGAAAACTCAGAAGCCACCAGTGTCGTACTATGTTCACATTCCCTACTGTCTGGAGGCTCCTGTGCACCAGCCGCCCACCACAAATCCCAGTCCCAGGAATCCAGAGGGAGGAGGAGCAGGAGAATTCCACAAGGCCACAAGTGAGGGTGACACTGGACTTGCCAAAGGTGAAGACGAATGACCAACATCACCAAGTGCAACTCAGGCCTCTGACAATGCTGTAGCAAAAAGTCCTTGGAAGAGAAAAAAATGCAACTTGTTTCTTGGATGGGCTATTTAGCTAATGAAGAGGAGAGGGGATACCTCAGACCTAACCCAAATCCCATCCCCAGCCAGGACCCATCCATGAAACAAAACCCAACTACGGTCACTTGTGCTTTCCCTCCCTTATTTTACGAGAAGAAACAAACAACGAACCACTCCAGAACTCATGAAGCACAAGGCCAGATCCTCCTGTGGACCCTTGCAGAAATAATCCTGTTCATGGTACACCTGGTACAGGGCTTAGGGGGTCCACAGGTACTCCTAAGTCCAACTGCCAATGGGCTCCAATCCCTCCCAGGCCCTCAAAGCAAAGTACAAGCGCTATGTACCCTGAGGTAAATCCCCAGCTCCGCCGGCTTACAAGTGAGAGTACCAAAGTATGATGCATTTTCCAGCCAAACAACACCTAACAGGAAAGTCAGCCACTAGAGCCCTCGAGAGTGACTTCTCAACACTCAGGAAAGGACCACAAAACAGAGCAAGACGGTATTTCTGGACGCTAATCACCAGCTCCTGAAAATCCGGGGTGTTTTTGCAGTTACCTCAACAAAAAAACACAATGTGTCCAGATTTGCCTATCAAGACAGCAGGACAAGGAGTGCCCTCCTACACAAAGGGACAAATCGCATTACAGCGACGCTGGGGATTAAGCCACAGCAACTGAACTCTGGAGGCCTGGCTAGCTTGAACACTCCACATTTCAGAAGAAAATCCCAGGGCAAAGCCGGAGAGCCGCCTCGCCACCTTCCTGGAGTAAGGCACGGCCACAGGTACCAGGCCAAACTTGACAGTCGGGTGGAACAGGCCTGGACATCCCTGTTCCTCTGACACCCCCCCACACACCATTCCTCTGAACCCCCTCTCTCAGCATTTAGGCAGAAAGGAAGGAAAAGATGACAAAAATATGTAACCACAGAGGGTGAAGCCCAATCCAATAGCGTGAAGTCCCTCTCTGCAGTCTGGGACTCTCCCAGCTCACCCTTTCAGTAAGGGGGTGAGCTTTAGTGAAAGGGGGTAGTCTTTAGTGAAACGGGGAGACCCAACACTAAAGATGGGTGAACAGGACCCCGGAGCCGTCTAAACAGCTCCTTTTCCTGGAAGGTTAGTAACTGGAGGAGAGAACCCCAAAGGAGAGAGACCCCTTAGCTCTCTCCAAAGCCCTAAGTCTGGCACAGCCCTCCTCACCACGAACAGCCTCAGCCCCGCCATGCCGTATTGCCTGGGCCCGAGCCACCCAAGTCTCCCCATCAGCTGCACCGCGGGTGGGAGGTCTCTGAGGCTGCCAGGGAGACCGGGGTGCCTGGGGTGCCGGGCCACCGAGGGCCCGCGCTTCCCCGCGGGCCTCGCCTAGCAGCGGCTTCCCCGCCTGGGCCCCGCGCGTCCCCGCGTCGCCGGCACCTACCCAGAAGGGGTCGGAGCCCTCGGATCTGCAGAAGCCGCTGAGCGCCATGCAGGCGACGGCGGCAAAGGTTCAGCAGCGGGAAGACGGCCGGCGATGACGGCGGCGGCGGAGGAGTCGGCGGGGCCGCAACGCCGCGGGGTTGGCCGGCGTCACGGGGATGCGAGCTCCGCCCCGCCCCGCCCCGCCCCGCCCCGCCCTCTGGCCCAGCACGGGTCACCTCGCGGCGAGGCGTGGGCGGCGCGCGCCGGCGGACCCCTCGGCGCCCAACATGCTGGCCACGCAGGCTGCCTTCCAGGCCCCACATACTCCAGTGCCCAATACACTCCCTGTCTGACAGGCCCGGGGACACCTTGCCGACCCTGCAGACCTGCCCTGACCTTGGTGTCCAGACCCTGCCACAGGCTCTTGAGCCCTGAGACAAGCACAGCAATCATAAGCTGGAGAAACGGCGTGGCCCGAGACCTCTGCCAGCCTGGACCGTGCCAGGCCCATAGCTGTGTCCTCATGCCATCCTCCTGCTACTACTTCCTCTTGGTGCAGGAGCAAAACCAGGGCCACAGACCTTCACTGACTT